>CABHPH010145510.1:0-48161 GCA_902168325.1 Peromyscus nudipes | reverse complement strand
AAAAAAAAAAAAAAAAAAAAAAAAAAAAAAAAAAAAAAAAGATGTTGCTGGATGCAGCAGGGCATTGAGTACCATCCAACAGGTGCCGAATTTTGGAAGAAAATGTACAGTCTTGATTGGGAATTATTCTTTAAGTGATAAATATATCCCAAACAACAATCTTCCTGGTGTTTTTAATGGGCTGACATTACTAGAAATAAGGAAATCCATCTCTCCTATTTCCAACAACAAAGCCACTTTTTCTTAATTCTAGAAGAGTGTGGAGCAAGTTTGTCTGAACTGTCTTGCAGGACCAGAAGCAGTGTATTAAAGAAAAAAAGCCCTAACTGAAAGCGAGAGTTTGACCTATCTCTCTGCAGAAACTTAACATGAACATCATTTGGACCTGCATGTTGCATCCCATTATAATTCCAAAGGACGGTATAAAGAATTGACTGCCTGTAGGCTGAGACTGTGTCACGATGTGGATGAACTAGAAGTCTAGCTTCTCTATGCTATCTCAAACTTCAGAGAAGGAAAAGTGAAACGACACTAAAAGCAATTATTCATGATAATTCATGATGGCTGAGGTGACAGCTTCTCCCAACCGAGGCACTGATGAGGTAGAAAAGGAGAATTTTAGTGAATCAATGTTGGCAATGAGAAACAGACAAAGTATGTGCTATGTATATGGGGGTTTTCTGTCTTTACCCCTCCATCTCCCTCAAAACTATTCACTTTTCTTTTCGCCACATGCACAAAATAGCCAGTGCTAGTTGAACGCATGTTTCAAGAAAGGAACATGGCATGGCCTATATCTCTGCAATATGAGTCTGCTTTATAGCAAACATAGACATGGAATTAATCAGAGAACATAAAAGACTTTATGTGGTGGAGTAATTGTTAAGTTACTCTTCATCTCTTAATTTCAAAACCCCTGATTCTATATCCTCACGGTAGAAGGTAAGAAGTGATAGTAATTCATTAAACACATATTTCTTATTATTATGTGAAACTCATTCTTCGTAAAAGGATTTACATGTTAGTAAGAAAAAAACAGGCTTTCTTTCAAAACAAAAATCTTGTCTTCCAGCTTCCATTGGCATCACCCTCTTTTTCTGGTCACAATTTTCTACATGTGCCTTTTAAATGCATTTCATTAGTGTTTCTAAACATCTTACATTATGAGCTATCTTTGAGGGAACATTTTTTCCTGAGATTTCAGGTATCTCATTTGTATAATTTACTGGCCAATCTGGACCACTAGAGCACAGTTCTTTATTAAATTCCTGTTTAACGCCATTTTATTTCTGTTCCAGGTCATCTAAGCAGGAATGTTTCAAAGGCAACAGTCCCTTAAAATATCTAAAGCAAAATATCTTCTGAATCCTCCTGCACCTTTCTCCTTCTCTACCCTTGCTTTCATTTCTTTCAAGGCCAAGATGTAAGATGAGCATTCCAATGGAAATAGTCACTTTTAGATGTTGGTCCAGAAGAGAGTATAAAATATTGGAACAGTGAGATCAGGAAGGAAAAGCAGTCTGAAGGCTTCATTACCCAACAACTTACCACCATAAAAATATCCAGCTGAACCACTGGGAACTCTGGAAGTAGCGTAGAAGCCTCAATGATCCAATCTATGGCACAAAGGTGCATGTTGCTGGAAAGCTTCTCTCCAGCTTCCAAGTCCCGCCAGTCCCTGGTTCCCTGACCGAACCCATTCATAAAATGAACACACAGATGCTTTCATTATTTAAACTGCTTGGCCATTAGCTCAGGCCTATCATTGTCTAGCTCTTACTCTTATATTTAGCCCATTTCTATTAATCTCTACTTTGCCACGTGGCTTGTGGCTTACCGGTACTTTACATCTTCTCCTCTCGGCGGCTCCAGCCAGTCTCTCCTCCACCTTCCTGTTCCCTCAATTCTCCTCTCTGTTCGTCCCGCCTATACTTCCTGTCTGGCTATTGGCCAATCAGTGCTTTATTGATACAGAGTAATATCCACAGCACTTCCCCTTTCTTTCTTTTTCAAAAAGGAAGGTTTTAACTTTAACATTACATATAACAAAACAATTATCGAGCAAGAATTACAGTTACAATATTAAAGAAGATATCCTATCTATCTTATATTTATGAGTTTAAGGTTTTATATCTAACTTATCTTTTATCATAACTGAGGAAATTACAACTATCTAGTCTTCAACCACATCAAAGACCTCAGAAGGATATAATACTACCTGAGAAATGGAGAAGATGTAAGCAACTTTCGGGAGTCTTGTAGGGTAGACAGAGACAGCTGACAGCCTGGACAGTCATTCAAAGTTCTCTTGTAAAGTTGGGGCATCTGTTTTCAGCTCACAGGCCTAGAGTCTCTCAGTCATTTTTTTTTGTGTGTGTCCCGTAGAATGTCTGGCAGTTTCCTCTGCAAAGCAGGAACCTGAAGGACCATTTTGTCAAGCAAAGTTCAGTGGTCACCTTTCTATGGGTCCTGTATGTCCAGTCGATCAAGCAGTCCAGGCAAGAACAGTTTCTTGTCCAAATGGCTATTTTTGCCAAGGTGAAGATAAACTCCATGTGGAGTGTCTTCGATGCCCATCCTCCTCTGAAGTAAATCCAGTGCTGCCAGGAGTAGACATGTCTCATTGTCCAGAACGTCTAAATTTTTAAAACATTTTAAATGCCATATTCTGTAGGTCTTTGAAGTATTTGAAGATTACCTATCTATCTGAAATATATCTATGTATACCTAGAAGACTTAACTAACATGGCTACAAATATGATTATCATAGATGACTAATTATTAATCTATTTCTTAATTATCCATTACAATTTTAAATGAGTTACATAAACATAATACCTCAAACAAAAGTAGAAATATACACACAGTATAACAAAATCAACTTTAAGTTTGCATCAATAAGCTAAAATTTATATCAACGTAAAACATTTTAAACATAAACTAAAATCTATACCAATGTAAAACATTTTAAACAAGTTGTTTTTTAAAAGTAGATTCATTAATCTATCCTTTTATCCTATCATCTCTATATCCTATATATATCATATCCCCTTTTGTTTTTTAGAAAGAGATCGCATTTATAATTAACCTGTTTTAAATAAAAATATTGGTTTTTCTTTGTCCCATACCAGAGGGCTCTTCTGATATGGGACAAAAGAATCTTTTAACCTTTTATTTTAGGAATATGTCTGGGTTTAGAGAGGGAGTGAGCCCATTCCATCTCCAAAGCCAGCTTGGTATATTTGGGAATTTGGGCGTAGATTCTCTTACTACTTCCTGCTGGAGGAGGGTGCTGTACCTTATGGGGACATAAAGAACATTTTAGGATTATGGAGTAGTCCATGAGGGTGTATCATCTGAGCCAGTTGTCTTGAGATGTTCTGGATGTTGGATCATCTGGGCCATGGTGTCATTGGAGACCTCAGGTGGTCTTGGCTGGTCAAACCTGATGTATCTTAGTCTGGAACAAATCCATAGCCTCTGGCTTTCTGTGGAAACAAAAGCAGAACTTCTTTTCCAAAGCAACATATTCTTATATCCAAATTTTGAAGTCAAGGTATCTTTAAAATATACATATTGGTTTAACCCAGCTTCCTTTATAATCAAATATCTCTCTGTAGTTAAGAATCCCAAAGACAACACAATCCAGATTCTCTGTGTGATATCCATCTTTACGTGGCTTATATTTTATACTACCTTTACTGTCTCTTTAAAGACTTCATTTTTCAAAACTATCATTTTTTTATATAACTGTATATATTCCTTTTTATCTCTCTTTGAAGCCTACGTATATTTTTACACACATTTTAAAACATTTAAAGTCTTGTTTCATCTGAATCTGTTTCATTGTGAATCAATTGTTTTAAACTGCAGCATTTCTAAGACTGAAACGGTGCTGTGGCTGCTGGCTCTGCCCACCTCAGCTTCCCAACAAGGCAGTGATACCTTTACCTTTAGCTCTGGGAGCTTTTGTGGGTCTGTGCTTCTATCAAAGCAGCGTGTAGCCCAGAAATCTCTTTTTGTTTTGTACTAACAAAGGTTAAATCCACCATGCAGCTTAATGTGTCACTTGCAGACGCCTCATTCCCGCCATACTGTAAGTCGAGCGCGCACGCCAGGAACCCACAAGTAGCTCAAACCGGCAAGCTGCGGCTAACTTGACAAAGACAACTAGGAACTGTTTTAGCTCCGTTTTAGAAACTTCTTTTTATGCTTTCTCAGGTTTTAAGTGGAAATTCCTGCCCCACGTGGAAGATGTAAAGTACCGGTAAGCCACGAGCCATGTGGCAAAGTAGAGATTAATAGAAATGGGCTAACTATAAGAGTAAGAGCTAGACAATGATAGGCCTGAGCTAATGGCCAAGCAGTTTAAATAATGTAAGAGTCTGTGTGTTTATTTTATAAGTGGGCTCGGAGACTGGCGGGACTTGGGAGCTCGGAGACTGGCGGGTGGCAGAGATTTGTCCTGACTGTGGGCCCGGCAGGAAAACTCTAGCTACAGGTGCAGAGGTATGTGTGCACATCCTCTTATCAGATGATGGCTAAGGGCGATTGCCCTTGTGCCCCATCATGGAAGGAAGACTTCATGTATGAAGTGTGGTTCAGGTGTGAGGTGTCACACACTCTATGAATGAGACACCAGTAAGATCTGCTTGCCAACAGAGCGAGCAATTCCCATGGGCATGTGTGAAAACCATGTCTCCATCTTCACCCCCTACATTCACAGCAAATCCTGTCGGTTTTATGCCCACCAGGGTATCAGCTTTGCTTGCACTTCGTAATTCTTTTGACCATAGGCCTTATTTATCATCAATATTCCTCTTAAAAATATTGCATACACAGACTCCTTTCTGGTCTTCTGGCCTCCATACTTTAAGCTGTCGGTCAACTCATGATAAAATAACAGCACATGTGTACAAAACGGCATCTTTCTGTGTCATGCACTTGGTCAAGCACATGACAGGCCTCATCTCATGCAATGCTCCCAACAAATTTACCAACTAGGTAATAGTTTTTATCCCCACTGTATAGATGAGACTACTGAAGTTCAAAGTTAAGAAGGTCAGAGCTAAGGAGATTAGGGAAGGAATCCATGCAGAGACAGTCTGACCCCAGAATCTTCATGATTAAAAAGCATATCTTGCTGTATCTCTATTGCACTCGTGTTCATATTGCTCTAATAATGTCATTTCCTTGATTCAAAGGCCAAGCCTGTCTGTGTTTGCCTAACAATTTCATGAATAAAGTCTTAACTTTGAAGCGTGTTAAGATAGCATGTCATATATTAGCCCCAGATCCCCTTTCTAGTTTACCTTTCTCCACCTTGCTCGTGAGCAAGTAGGAACAGAGAGCAGTGTGTTTGATTAAAGCACTGGGAGCTTTTAGGAGAGTCACAGAAGATAAGTCCATGTTCTTATCACATGGGCCTTTTACAAGGCACTAGTTCAAAGATGCCATATATCTCTCCAAGAGATAGCCACCTGCCTCAGCCATCACCATTTCTGAAAAGGTAATCTAACTTTGCGCCAGTCAGGTTTGGCCAGAAGCAGCTGGAAGCAGGCTGGCCTACAAACCTACTGATTGAGTCCTTGTTCTTACCAGCAGGTGTTGTCTGGTTTCCTGCTGTCCCTTGGTTATGCAGCCTCTCCACCTACTCCTGCACTTCTTCCATAGCCATTCCAGCTGTGTTTCCTCTGCTTGGTTGCTGGACACACTGCTCTCGCTCTGCTGTGAACTTGAAAGAGGTCCAGTGTCTGTCAATTGGCTCTGCCTTCTTCTCTTATGGTGTCATTTCATCTTCCCCCAAAAGTGGAGTCTAGGTACAGAAGAGGAAAAAAGGCTTCATACATTTCACTGAAAGCACCCAGCATGAAAAAGATCTGCAATAGATAATTGAACAGCTAAGCTAGATGACCTAACAAGATTCTTTCTAAGCCTGTACTTTAATCCTACCATTCTCACATTTTGAATGTACATTACCATGTAAATTACACGTGTCATTGTTGAAAACTATTAAATGCTAAAGATCAACTGTGGTCTAACTAATAATAAGCAATAGGCTGTATTTCATATATGAAAGTGACCCACTATCAGGAAAGTAAATAGAGTGAAAGTTAAATATTCACAGGGTTGGCCTTTATCATCCTAACTGGTGTTGCAGGTAGTTAATATTTGACAGAAAAATCCTATGATCCTTTCACAGGATACTAACCAGCTGCACACACCCACCTACTCCCCAGGCTTACCCTTCTTTACTATGTTATAGACAAGCACTTTGGATGTAGGTACACAGAGTGATAGCTATTTCCCTCAAACACATAAAGCTCACTGCTAGATAAATTTTAAAAATATTCTTTATGAAAAAGAATTCATTTTCCAGAGTATATGAAATTATGTATTTGTCATCTATTCACTGTTAACATCTTCACATTGTGAGGTAAAACTTTCTATCTGTAGGAGAGAGATAGATGGATATAAAAATATGTTTTCAACCTAGAGTCAATATTTTATCATCAACATGGGGCAAAGAATTGCAGTATGATGGAAAGCATATTTTCTTTTGCTGTGAAATGCGCTGCATAAAGGTGGGAGACACAGAAATTGCCCCTCATTTGAATGATGGCGTCAACCAGCAATTGAAACTGGAAAAGTCACTTTCCCATCCAATAGGGAGTGTCACTGATGGGCGCAAGGCAGAGCTCTTGGTGGGCAACTCACAAACACTGCAGCATAATTAAATCCACTCCAAGTTTCCTTGGCTTAAAATCAATTTTAGAGAAAATTCTATTTCAGTGAAGATGGCTCTTTTCCCTTGTGATGCTGCTGCTAATGTAAAATCAAACACTAAAAAGGCACACTCAGCTACCTTTTCTGGTGTCTCTCTTTCAAATTAGGCATGTGTAAGGAGACCATTCTATATCTTGGCATGTTACAGGATGATACTCATATTGCATGGTTTTGATTATCATGGAAACTCTGTGCCTCACTAGAAAAGTGTTTGTCCCTTCATATAGATTAGGAAAAGGAAGTGCAGAGGCTGCAGATTGCTTTGTCTCTCTCCCCACACCAAGAGAAAACTCTCACAACAGATGGTCAGTTTATTTGTTAATGTAACTATGTCTCATGGTATTAATAATAAAAAAAACAGTAAGTAGAAGAAAATGTGACAATGTAAAATTGAAAATCTTTCAGTAAAGAAGGATTTGAGTATGAAGAATAAGGTGACTAAATATTTCCAGATGAGAAAGAAAGATGAAAACCTTATGCAAGTTATAAAGGTCTGATATGACTCAGAAATGACATACATAGCCTTAAAATGTCTATGGTCAAAATTCAATCAAATGTCTACTTAAGTCAAGGGAACTATTGATCTACCCTTCATAATTACAAGGATCAGCTTAAAGAACAAAAACATATGACTAATCAAAGTTTATTTAAATGTGTTTGGTTTTTGCCCAAGCTTTATCTAACTCTTTTTTAATTAAATTTATTTTTTATTTTTTTTTTTTATTAAGTGTAGCTGGAGAGCTTCTCTCCAGGTCCCACCAAACCCCGCAGTTCCACAACCCAGGTATAAAATAATCACTCAGACGCTTATATTACTTATAAACTGTATGGCCGTGCAGGCTTCTTGCTAACTGTTCTTATATCTTAAACTAACCCATTTCTATAAATCTATACCTTGCCACGTGGCTCGTGGCTTACCGGCATCTTTACATACTGCTTGTCCTGGCGGTGGCTGGCAGTGTCTCCTGCTCCACCTTCCTGTTCCCTCAATTCTCCTCTCTGTTAGTCCCGCCTATACTTCCTGTCTGGCTACCGGCCAATCAGTGCTTTATTTATTAACATATTTGTCATACAGAACATCCCACAGCAATTAAGAGATTTTCTATTCATTTTACATATCAACCATAGATTCCCCTGTCCTCCCTCCTCCCACCGACCAGCCTTTCCCCCCAAATCACTCCCCATTCCCACCTCCTCCAAGGCAAGGTCTCCCATGGGGAGTCAGCAGAGCCTGGTACTCTTACATTGCAGCTAAAAGTAGCAGACTGCAGCAATTGACCTGGGTGTTCCTATACTAATGTGAACTAAAGAGGCTAAGTGGGACAATATGTTGTCCCTTGCCCTCCAAGCTCAACTTGGCCCCAGGGAACTACTGGCATCTCTTCAAATGTCTTGTTACAATGGGAGTTACCTGTTCTCTTGTTGAGGCAGGCCTTGAAGAGCCTTGGGTGGACTCTAATCCTTCTCCAGTCTACAAAGAAGAGGATCACCAAACAGGAAAGATTTCCTCCAAGCTTCCAAGCAAAGCCTTTGACTTGTCCTAACATACGTGAAACAATTGTTAAAAGAAGAGGAGAGGAGCTACAAGTCCCTGCTGGACTCAAGTGACTTCTGCGGAACATATCCTTAACTAGCCTCAATGGTGGGGGAAGATTAATTTTTGTCTCAAACACTGAATGGGAAAGTATAACCAACATTAAAATGATTGGTGTTCCTTAAAAGTTCAAGGGGGTCACACTCCCAGATGTTAGACTTAAGATGTTATTTAGGTAACTATTTCTTTGTGATAGCTTTCCTCTTGATAATGAAAATGTAACCCACACATAGGACATCGTGGCCTTGTCTCACTTCAACATTACAGCTCTTTCCCACTGCCACGAGAGATGATACCAGTATTGTTACAACCTAAAAATCAAACTATGGTTAAATTAATTCTCTCTCCCTCTCAAGAAGCAGGCTGAGAGGCCCTATCAACGTACCTGAAAGGAGAGCCTATGTTAGTCCCTCCCGAGTGCAGACTTGGAAGCCAAAAGAAGACCTAGCCAGAACTCAATGGATGGTACTCTTGTGATCCCATAAAAAAAATTACCTGATGGACTTTGATTTGGACATTTAAAAGTTATTCTTTGTTGTTGACTTCTCCTGGTGCCCTAGGACTAATAATGCTAATGATTCTTGCCTTTACTTCTTCCTCAAATGCCTTTCCAGGTACCAGTCACAGACTTTCTTTTCTCTCTCTATCTAGTGGTTATACAAATAAAACCACCGGTGCCTTTTTGGGGTCTTTTAGATAGGCCCACTGGAGTGGTACCCTAAAAAATATGCCTGACATGCCCATTCAATTTGAGAAGGCCAGATTAGTCATCATCTCAGTTCTATGTCAGTGAGGATTAGCTCTTCAGAGAAAGGAATGGTAACACAAGGAGAAATTGTCTAGGCAGTTTAGGATAAAAAGACCCCGACCCTACCCAGCCCCCAAAGTAACTAGTTTCTTTTTTAGCTAAAAGCCAGAAGTGTTCTTGGGGCTCCTCACAGCCTCATCCTTGACAGAGACCAAAAATGCCAGAAATGTTTGATGGCTCTGATGCCTGACCAGATTCTTAAATTGTCTTAGGATTACCTCTTCAGAGTGGGGAATCATAGAGTAGGAAAGAGTCCCATTAAGATTTTAAAAAGTCCTCCTGGTCAAGAAAGTAGAGTCTCCGACCTGGGTGGAGATTTAACATGTCAGTTGGGCAGGTGAGTCAAGTGGCCGAAGGACAGCCAGCTCATCCTGAGCCATGCTAAAGCAACAGACAAAATAAGTTTTCTTTTCTAGGGTCCCCAGCCCTCATGCAGTTCCAGTGAGCTGTCAAGGGGTGCAGTGTGTCTGTCTGCCTTCCAGAGGCCTGAGTCACAACGGCATGGAAGTTACTTTCTCTTTTCTCTGTTTCTTTCTTCCAGACACTGGCAAGAACCTAAGTATGCTTTTTTAAGACGTGGGGCTCCCTCATGCTACAGCTCCCTCTCACTGTGTGGGGATTTATCCACCACATGTCTGACCTGCATGCCAGCTTAAACAGTGTGTCTTATTTCCCTTCTCTCCTCCAGTCTCCTCAAGGAAGCTGCTGAGATTTACAACTTGCCTGCTCTGGAGGTTTTTCTTTTAAACTCTAATAAAATTGTCCTTGAGATTTTTTTAGTTTTTTAGTTTTTTTTTAAAGGGGTGGGGGAGAAAGTTCAAACAGATGAAACAGATTGTCCAAAGCATATAGCCACACTGTGATCTTTATCGTAGACAACCTGGCTCCAACTCAGGAGTTGTGTATTTTTATATTTTAAAAAGTCTCAATTCTCAACTAAGTAAAGTTAAAGTGTGTATTTGTATAAGTTTTATCTATCACACTAAACTGTTTCATCGTGTTGCTGAAAGGTAGTTCAAACATGGCCACTTCCACGTTAGCTTTGTTCAAACCTATGACTTAACTCAATTTCAAAGACCAAAAGAGATGCTAAAGGATCTGTACCATGAAAAATAGAATCTCATTGATTCTTTTGCAAAAAGAGACTTACTCTTGAAGTTGGTTTATTTATGATGGGAACACTCTTTATTGTTTCTAATTTTATACTAGTTACTAACCTGAAAATACACAATGGAAAGAAGGAATTTTTAATATTAACCTAATAATAATCTTACCTTCAAACACGATATAATACTTCTGAATATAAAGTAAATGGAGAGGATGAAGGTTAAAGAATGTGTTACATAATTATTCTATAGACTGTTGTCAAATACAAACTCAATATAAATTTTGAAACACCTAAAGATGGCCACAAGTGTGATTGATACTCTTCTTATAACTGGACATATTAAGGTAAATAAATCATAGGTGTTAGTCTAACTTTTGGCATAACTATTTGGAAGCACTGGATATTACATAATGTTTGCAGAAATGTATTTCATCCATGATCCAAAAATTTTAATTCCTGACACTTAAGAAAATAATCATGATATGTGAGCTATCGTTCAGCCTGACAGCAGAGAATTATGGGGAAAACACCCAGGTCTTGCTGGTTTCTGCATTCTAAAATGCTTTGTTTCATCTCCACTGGAAACCACAGCTCTCAAGACCTGCTCCCAGCGAAGGACCCCGGAGATGAGATTCTAAGCCTGACTCAGTCTTGGCTGTACTACAATGGCACCGGCTGCCATGGAAGCCAGGCCTGGCTCCCTTCCTATTTTCTCTTCCACAGGCACTTCTAATAAAAGCTTGCAGGTTTAATCCTTCCTTGCCTTCTGCTCCTCAGACGACCCAGACTAAGACAAATAGAAATACAGTTTGAAAGCATAATTTAATTCCACTCTCTAATTTAAAATTAAATGCTTGTGAAATATTGTAAGTATTTTAAAAAGTCAAAATACGGACTGAATGTCCAAAATGAACTCTATATTATGGCAAAATAAAAAAAACTTATATCCTAATGGAGATGCATAAATCCACTGAATAAACAAAACTATATCAAGGGATTTTTAAAGGTGTTTGCTTTGGGGTAGTGATTTTTATACCTGATTTTAGCTTGTTTATGTTTCTAGGCATTAGAAATTTCCTAAAATGAGATATTTTATTAAACATCACAATCTGAAAACTAAAATAAAATTATAGGATAGAAGACAATATACTGTTTGGCTGAGCATAAAATGTGACAGAATTGAGACACAGTATTTTCATAAAATAATTTACTGTGTTCCATTTGTTCATTTATTTTAAAGCAAAACATCAAAGAGAAATGTAAACTCGTGTTTTTCCAGTATTTTGACTAATTTAAATATATAGGTTTAAGTCAGTGTGGTTTTAACAATGAACACATATAAACAATCTGTTGAATGTTTATGAACAAATGTGTTCCTGTCAGGAGAATAAGAAATAAGAGTCTTAGTCTTTATTTTAAAAGCAAAGACCTGTGGGCATATTTGGTTTCATTTATGATAGATACTTAGTTTACCAAGACATTACTTTGGTCTGAGTTATAAGGTCCTAAAGACCATCGTTTCTGTAGCTTTGATAGAGAGAGGGAGAAAGGGGGAGACTAGGTGAGGTGGAGGAGGGTAATCTTTTTGACTGCCTTGCTGCAGGTAGCTCAGCAGTTCCTTCTCTGTTGAGGACCTGATTTGCTGGGGAGAGAGGCATGAGCGATGGACTGAGCATCTGCCTCAGTGGGGAAACAGGTGCGTCAGCCATCTTTGGAATCTGGGATAGCGGGAGAACAATGCAGCATCGATCCAGTACCTTTTTTGTCGATACAGTTTACAACTTCCATGTACAAGCTGCGTTTAGGTCTCTGTCAGTCCATTATTGATCAAAAGCATGCCCTCTGTTTTATTGAAAATATGTTAATTGTGAGGGTGACTTGTAATACAAACTAAGGTATTTGAGAATTTGGTGGTACAAAGTTGGCCTTTGATTGCAGCTCATAAATAACCCAAGAACCAAGGGTATTTGAAAACTAATGAGTTGTTTGGGGAATTGATAATTTTTTTGAAGGGAAAGTTATCCATAAAATATTAAATTTTAGTGAAAATTTATTATCTGTATTATCTGTAAAATAATATATATATAATTCTTAATATAATACAAATTCTACTCAAAAAATTTAAAAGTAATCCACATATTGTTCTCCTTCCTTTATTTTGTTTGTTTTTGAGATTGTATTTTTATTACAACATTTCTCCCTTCCGTTTCCTCCCTCCAAACCCTTCCATACACCCTTCTCCATTCTCCATCAAATTCATGGTCTCTTTTTTAATCAATTTTATTACATGCATGTATGTATTTGTATATACATCTATATTCTTAAATCTAACCTGTTGAGTCCACATGATGTTACTTTGATCTATGCTTTCAGGGATGACCACTGGGCACTGAACAATTGATTGGTGTGCTCTTCCCTGGGGAGGACACCTCTCTTGCTCCCAGCTTCACTCAGCTGCCTGGAGTTCCTGTGTAGGGTTGAATTCTTGTGAGCTTTTCCACACTCAGTTTGACATGTCTATTGGTGTCACCCTGTTCAGCTCACATTTGGGTAGTCATGTTGGTGAGCCTTTATGTGTGTAGCTTCTGATGTTATGAGGTGACATGGTCTCACAGCAAAGTTCCAGATCCTCTGGCTCTTACTATTAAACCAAATGGGGGCCAGAGCAATAGCTCAGTGCTTAAAATCACTTGTTTCTCTTGCAGATGACCCAGGTTTGGTTCCCAGCACATATCATCATCTGTAATTCCAGTTCCGGGGGATCCGACGCTCTCTTCTGATCTCCAAGGGCACCAGATGCAACTGTGGTGTGAAAATATACATGCAAACAAAACACACAAAATAAAAATATAAAGTAACCTTAAAAAAGAAATCAACTAAATGTGTTCGTATAGTGTGATTTGAAAAGAATACCATTATTAAACAAGGACAAAAAGTGAGTGTGTTTTCTAAGCTATTATTATGTAGAATGGATCAAGATGAACTAGCATGCCTGGCTGGGGAGTCCAGACTTTCACAGTATGGGATGTAGAACCACTGACTAGCAGCAGATGGGGCCATCCTCAATGGTGTAGGCTCTGGGTTCCCATGGTCCTCATTCTCAGCCAAGATCTCAGAGGTCCTACATCCTAAACACTAATGTACCACTGACTCTCAAATACACAGATTTCAGAAGCACCAGGCTAATCTTCGGAGAGGATCTAGTCCCTTATGCCCAGGTGTTGTCTCTGCTGCCAGCTTCTGTTTTTCTCACCAGAAATGTCAACACCGCTGTCTCTCCCGAACACCTCCTGAGAAACACACACTCACACTTAACCCTCAACATTAGCCACCTTCTCAAAAACTCAAGTTTCCAAAACCTGGAAAGTTATTGCTGGGAGTTTTTAAAGCTCCAAGTTCCTCTACTCATATGTACTTGCCAAAGTGACCTATCTTCTCCTGGAGGTCATGGCATATCTCACAACAGTATGAAAGTGATTTCAGAGGCATTTCCCTCTGAATATATCTGAGTTATGACTGATTATTTTTGTAAATCAGATTTAAAGAAGAGGAGGCAGACTGGTCGATAACGATAGACTATATTGGGTGTTTTTCTTAGATTAAACCCTGTATAATTCATATTAAAATATCCTTGCGCCTGTACTATAAACTTCTGGCTTGGCAATTATATTCAGGCCCCTTAGAACTTAAACTTGTTCTTTCATATACTTACTGTAGTGCTTCCCCAAAGCATTACTTTGCTTTTCAATCATTTCCAGGCAGCAAATATGGATTAGCAGGGAGCATTTCGCTTTATAGAGTCTCGTTTTAAATAAAAGAACTTTAAATACTATTATCTTAGCACATCCAAAAGAAGATCTCTAAAAATAATATGTCAATCAAGATGATCTACAGTTTTAGCTGTTCTTGGCTGCAATAAGAAAACACATCTAACATGGATGCCTACCTAGTACAATTGTACCACAGTTGTCCTGGACCTCAGTATGGCTCCAGACCCTTCTTCCTGCTGTGAACCTTGTGAGTTCCCCCTGGCCACTACAGTAAACAAAGCGTTGGTCCTTTGGCACATAGAAAATTTTTATTTAAAGTTTTGAATGTATACTAGATCTGGTAAAAAGGACAGATGGCTGCATAAAATATGCAATAAAAGCAGCCTCCAGGGTCTTTGGAAGCCAAAAATGTGAGAATTCACTGTGGTGCCATTTGGCCCCTAAAGTTATGAGTCTGTCACCATTTCATTGCCTAACTTCCGTGGCTTTTAATTCTATCTGGGCAACACGATTGTTAGCCATCATGGGAAAGCAAAGCTTTGTCTATACAGGGATTCTTCTAAAAACAGTTCTAACACCTGAGAATTACCAGAAAATGCCTATTGAGTATGTTTAGTATGATAAAAATGCTTCTTTTCATTTTTTTTTGCTTTTTAAAATTTTATGTGTGATAAAAGGTGCATAATCAATATATTCATTTTAATTTTTTTTTAAAAAAAAGTCAGTAATCCTCTATTTGCCTTTATAACTTGGTCAAATCAAACTTCAATTAGCCTTTTAAAAAAAACTTCTGCTGGGCCTACCTAGAGTTTTCAGTCTAAATCAAGAGGCAAAGTCTGAAATGGGGGCTAGGCCAGCAATAGAGGCAGCAGCTCAGAAGAGGAATTCTGTGCTCTGATATTTTCTGTTAATTGACCTTGTGATACCAGGCAAGACCATGGGTCAGTTCAACCAACATGTCTCTCAGCTCTCTGGAGATAGAATGCTGCTGTAGAAGCACATAGTAACAACAAAAATAACTTTCCGTGAGTTTGTCTCCATTCTCAATTCTTTGCCACTCTTCAGTACTGTTTGCACTGTTCTAAAGATGAAACGATTTGAGAGTTTACCACATCCTGCATAGTCTGGTCCTGGAAACCTGACTGGGGCGGCAAGGGAATGAGGAAAGGACAGACATGTGGACAGGGAAGCTGGGATCGGGTGAGCCATGAAAATTCTGAGGGAGTGGTACCGACCAGAGAAGCCTAGAACCTCAGCACCATGATTTACGTAGGGCACAGGGGAAGCACTAACCTGTCTCAGTAGGAGACGTCCGTAGATGAGCAGTCTCGTGCTCTAAACACCCAGGAGCAACTACAGTTGCTAGTTTTTGCACACACTGGTCAAATAGTTGGTAAATACTGGTACATGAACAAAAGGAAGATTTTGCATTGTCTCTGAGCCTTACCAGGAGGAAGGCTTTGCCTGTTCTCAAGTTTCAGAGGCATTGGTGTCTTTGACATGGCAATACAATACATACTAACTGAGGATTTCCTCAGCTCTCCACAAGAGTTCAAATGAGAAGAAAAAAAAATGGTTATAAACTAAGATATCCAGAAAGTCTTGGCTAGAGTTTTGGTGGTCACTATCATGAGTACGTGGAACTTACTTCCACAGCCATGAGTCTCTCGTGGGCTGATGCTCTCCTGGTACAGTCTCAACTTGAGGGGCTCCACAAACACTCCCCACATGGCTAAATTTCCTCATGAAACTACATGCAAAGTCAAGTGCATGGTCCTAGGGAGACAGTTTACTCCTTACTCACTGTTTCCATAGAAGCTAATGATTAAAATTATCTTTGGGTTTTGGAGAAAGAAAATGATACATTATCCACATTGACTGGAAGATGGGACTGGTTATCTTTAAATTTACAGTCCTGTCCACATGTTGTATGTGAAATATCACATACACTTAAAAAGTGTTTCCAGAAGAGAGTGGAGTGATGAATGGAAAAGCCAATATGCAGACTGAATCTGGGAACAGTGCTGTCCTCGACACTGCCTCAAGCAGCATAGCTAATCAGAAGGCTCCCTCCCTCAAATGAGCCATAGGTTCTGCCCGCCCACGGCAATTTGTGAATATCTCTCTGCTTTTCTTTCTACTAGATATAGTGCTTATTATTATTGCCCATGGCCAATTAACTTCAATGGGAAAGGGCAATCCATCATAATACTCATTTTTCTAATGGAAAAGTTAGAAACAATCTTCTCTAAAATAAAGATGCATGGAGGACTTACTGGAATATGGTAGAAAATAGAGCACTGTTCTTGTCCTACCTTAGCTTGGATGCAGGAACTAATACCAAACCACAGACAACACTTGTCCATCTGGCCATGAGCCAGGGCCTTTCAGACTCAGGACTGCTCAAATTTGTCAGAGCCTGTTAAACCATGACTGTCCTGGCCCCTGCTCAGAACCCAAGAATACAGGTGTCTATGGCATATTTACTGCTGTACTCTCTCTGGCCCTGTTCCGATCAGCAGCTGTCTTCTGCATCCTGTCCAGTGCCAACCCTCTGCAACCCAGCCACATTCCAGCAGGATTCACTGATGAGGCTCTCAGAGATGCCTTGGATGTGCATTCGCCTTGTCACATTCATCAATGGCCCTTTATGCTTATTTCACACAGGAAAGCCAGCCTGGCGCCATCTCTCCCTATTCCTGACACCTGGTCATAGTTAGAATTTCATCTAGGACGCAGGGAAGGAGTCATTGCCTCTCTCAAGATGTCCTGAGACTTGTGCAGCAGGAATGCTGTGTATAGTCTACAGATCACTTCCATTTCTCTTCTGCTGTTTTTCTTCTAGTTATACCATCTTTATTTCTACATTAAATTTATTTAAAATAATATATAAAATAAAATCGTACATAGCAATGGAGTATCATGTGATGCTTTAACCCATACATGTGTTGTAAAATAAGCAAATTTACCTCCTCTAACATTTATCACTAAAGAATATTTTTTCACAATATCTATTGAAAATATTCAAAGACTTTCTGAGATAGGCATATACAATTTATCACACTAGGCATTCTTCTATTTAACTGCAGCTTAATACCTATTGACTAAGGTTTCCTCAATCCCCACCCCTCACAACCCTCATAATTTCTGTAAGATCAAACGTCTTAGATTCCATAGGTCAGCACAATCACGCAACATTTGTCTTGGTGTGCTTTTCTGTACCTGGGTTAGCATAACGCTCTCCCTTTTGATCTGGATTGTCACAAGTGAGTGGTCGAGTTTGAATGTAAAATCCCCCGTAAGCCCAGCTGTTTGAACATTAGGCCCTCAGCTGGTGGCTCTGTCTGTGAAGACTGTAAAACCTTCAGGAATGGTGACTCACAGTTACAGATGGGTGACTGGGGACGAGTCTTGAGTTGTTTATAAGCTGTTTCATTTTCTGTTTTCTGTCTTCTGACTGTGGATGCAGTGTGACCAGTCGGCCTCCTACTCTTGACCCTACACCTTCCCTGCCTACAGCTGTCTTCTCTGCCATCGGGGACTGTGTGTTTCTGAAACTGGAAGCCAAAAGAAGCCCTTCCTCAGTTGCTTTTGTCAGAGTATCTTGTCACCGCCACAGGAAAAGAAGCTAAGATAGCAGAAACCTTTGCTTTTTTACAGGACTTTTATATATTTTGGATATTAATCCTCTATCAGATGTGTTGGGAACTCTTTTTCTATTCTGTAGGCTGCTGTTTTGTGTGAATGGTGGTGTCCTTTGCCATACAGAAACTTTTCAGTTTCGTGAAGCCCCATTTATTAATGGTTGATCATAGTACCTATGCTAATGGCATTCTATTCCAAAGTCTTTTCCTATGCCAATGAGTTCAAGACTATTCCCCACTTTCTCTTCTATCAGACTAAGTATATCGGGCCTTACTCCAATGTCCTTGATCCATGTGGAGTTAAGTTTTCTTCAGGGGGATAAGTATGGATCTATTTGCATTCTTCTTCCTGCAGCCATTCTGTTTGACCAGCACCATTTGTTGCAGATGCTGTCTTTTTTTCCAGAGTGTATTTATGGCTTCTTTATCAAAAACCAGGTGTCCATAGATATGCCAACTTATGTCTGGGTCTTCAATTCCATTCCATTGATCAAAGTGTCTGGTTTTAGGCCAGGACCATGCTATTTTTATTACTATAGCTCTATAGTAGAAATTGAGACCAGGGATGATGATATACACTGATCTTGGAAGACTTCAATACCACAGTTTCACCAATAGACAGATCACCCAGAAAAAAAATAGAAAAATGCTAGAGCTAACTTACATCATAAACCAAATGGACATAACAAATATTTACAGAACATTTCACCCAAACACAAAAAAATAACTTCTCAGCAGCTCCTAGAATTTTCTTCAAAATTGACCACATAATTGGATACAAAGAAAGTCTCAATAGATAAAAAGAATTGAAGTAACTTTCTGCATTCTATATGACCCTCACAGATTAAAGCTGGATATCAACAATAGAAACAACAGAAAGTTTACAAACTCAGAGAAGCTGAACAACTCACTACTGAATGAAAAATGAGTCAAGACAGAAATTAACAAATAAATTAAAACCTTTATAGAACTGAAGGAAAACAAAAACACAACATACACAAACCTATGAGGCACAAGGAAGGCAGTTCCAAGAGCAAAGTCCATAGCTCCAAGCGCCTACACAAAAAAAGTTGGAGAGATCTCAACTTTTAGTTTAGTAACTTAACAGCACACCTAAAAGCTCTAAAAGAGAAAAGAAAACAGCACACCTAAAAGCTCTAAAAGAGAAAAAAAAGAAAGGAGAAAAAGAAAAAAAGTCACACCCCAGAAGGAGTAGACAGTAATAATCAAACTCAGGGCTGAAACCAATAAAAGAAAAACAACAACAAAATACAAAGAATCAATGAAACAAAGATTTGGTTCTTTGAGAAAATCAACAAGATTGAGAGAGCGATATCAAAATTAACTAAAAGGTGGTTAGAAAAGATCCAAAGTAACAATATTGGAAAAGAAAAGGAGAACATAACAGACACCAAGGAAATCCAGAGACCCCCTAAGGACATACTTAAAAAACCTGTATGCCACCAAATTAGAAAATCTAAAATAAATGGATAATTTTCTCAATACATGCCACTTACCAAAGTTAAATCAAGATCAGATAAGCAGTTTAAACAGAACTCTAACACCTAGTGGAACAGAAGCAGTAATTAATTCCTGGGAGGCCTGATTTTTTTTAAGGGAAACAGAGGAGTGGATCTGTTGATCTGGGGGAGACAGAAGGTGGGGGGCGGGGAGACTGGGAGGAGTGGAGGGAGGGGAAACTGTGGTAGGGATTTAATGTATGAGAGAAGAATAAAAGTTTAAAAAAAATGTCTCCCAGACAGTTTAGCACAGAATTCTGTCAGTCTTTCAAAGAAGTGTTAGTACCTACACTCCTCAAATTATTCCACAATATAGAAAAAGGAACATTGCCCAATTCATTTTACAAGGCCACAGTTACCCTGATACCCAAACAACATAAAGACTCAACAAAGAATGACAATTATAGACTAAAATTCTCATTAAAATACTTGCAAACCGAGTACAAGAACACATCAAAAAGATAATCCACTGTGGTCAAGTAGGCTTCATCCCAAGGATGTATGAATGGTCCAAATATATGAAAATCAATAAATGTAAACCACCATATAAACAGTATCTAAGACAAAAAATAAATAATTATCTCCTTAGATGCAGAAAAAGTCTCTGATAAAATCCAATACCACTTCGTGATAAAAGTCCTGGAGAGATTAGGGATACAAAGGTCATACCTCAACATAATAATGGCAGTTTACAGCAAGCTCTTAGACAATATCAACTTCATTGGAGAGAAACGCAAAGATTATTCTACTAAAATCAGGTCAAGACAAGGTTGTCTATTCTCCATACCTACTAAAAACAGTACTTGAAGTTTTAGCTAGAGCAATAAGACAACTGAAGGAGACCAAAGGGACACATATTGGAAAGGAAAAAGTCAGAGTATCTTTATTTGTAGATAACATGATAGCATATCAAAGTGACCCTAACAATTCCACCAGGAAACTCTCACAGCTGATAAACACTTTCAGAAAAGTAGCTGAATATAAAATTAACTCATAAAAATCAATATGCTTCCTATATATAAATGTCCCACTGTATATTATATCCGTTAACTGAGAAAGAAATCTAGGAAACAATATCTTTCACAGTATCCTCAATATATATATAAAATCTTGGGACTTTCATAATGAAACTTTGTATTCAGACTTTCAGTTTATAAGAATCAATATGTGATTTAAGCTGTAGTAGTGATTCTATTATGAATTTAGGTGGCCTTGTGTTTGGTGTATAGTTGTTAAGATACAAAAATAATTCTCAAAAATCAGTAGTCTTTCTATACACAAATGATCCATTGTGTATATCCATTTACTGAGAAAAAATTAGGGAAACAACAGCTTTCACAATAGTCTCAAAATATATAAAATATATAAAACATCCTGGGATAACACTAACCAAGCCAGTGAAAGACTTATATGACAAAACATCAAGACATTGAAGAAAGAAATTGAAGAAGATATCAAAAAATGGGAAGATCTCCCATGATCATGGATCAGAAGGATTAGCTGTTACACAGTAAAAATGGTCATACTACCAAAAGCAATCTTTAGATTCAATGCAATCCCCATCAAAATTACAACATAATTCTTCACAGATCATGAAAGGATAATTGTCAGGTTCATATGGAAACACCACACACACACACACACACACACACACACACACACACACACACCACACAATATGATTGCTAAACCAATCCCTAAATATCAAAGAGCTGCTGGAGGTATCACTGTCCTTAACCTCATTTTGTTCTAAAGAGTTATAGGAATAAAAACAACAAGGTATTGGCAGAAAAATAGATATGTTGATCAGTGAAATTCCACTGAAGACACAATCATAAATCCATATACTTGTGGACACCTAATTTTTTTATAATGAAGTCAGGAAATGGAAACTGGAAAAGCTACAGCATCTTCAACAAATGCTACTGGTCAAACTGGATGAGTGCGTGAAGAAAAACCCAAATAGACCCATATTTATCACCCTGCACAAAACTCAGCTCCAAATGGATCAAAGACCAAAACATAAAACTAGATACACTGGACCTGATAAAAGAGAAAGTGGGGAATAGCCTTGAACTTCTTTTTTTTTTTTTTTTTTTTTTTGGTTTTTCGAGACAGAGTTTCTCTGTGTAGCTTTGCGCCTTTCCTGGAGCTCACTTGGTAGCCAAGGCTGGCCTCGAACTCACAAACATCCGCCTGCCTCTGCCTCCCGAGTGCTGGGATTAAAGGCGTGCGCCACCAACGCCCGGCTGCCTTGAACTTCTTGACACAGAAGACTTTATTAGCACAGGCACCAAAATAAAAATTTAATAAATGTGACCTCATGAAAGTGAGAAACTTCTCTATGGCAATGGACACCATTATTTGAACAAAGTGACAGCACACAGAATGGGGAAAGATTTTTACCAGCTATGCATTCAGTAGAGGACTAATTTTAAAATTAAAGAGAACACTTTAAAAATGGGGTACAGACATAAACAGAATTCTCCAAATTAGAAACCCAAATGGCTGAGAAACACTTAAAGAAATATTCAATCTCTCTAGTCATCAGGGAAACAGAAATCGAAACTACTTTGAGATTTTATGATACAGCCTTCAGAATAAAACAAACAATAGATGATATTGGCAAGGACATAGAGTAAGGGAAAAACTCATTCATTGCTGGTGGGACTGCAAATTGTACAGCTACAATGGAAATCAGTGTGGTGGTTCTTCAGAAAGATGGGAATCAATCCACCTCAAGATCCCATCACTGGGCATAGATCCAAAGGAGGCTTCATCCCACCCTAGACACATTTTCTCAGCTATATTCATTGTTGCTCTATTCATAATAGCCAGAAATTGGAAACAACCTCTATGTTCCTCAAGAAATGAATGGATTAAAAAGAGAATGTAGTACATTTATGCAATGAAATATTATTCAGCCATTTAAAAAAAAATGAAAATTGCAAGTGAGTTTTCTCCGGTCTCGCCCAGCTCCGCAGCCCCACAGCCACTTATAAAATAATCATTCAGAGGCCTATTATTATTTACAAACTGTATGGCCTATGGCAGGCTTCTTCCTAGCTAGTTCTTTCATCTTAAATTAATCCATTTCTATTAATCTCTGTTTTGGCATGTGGCTGTGGCATTACTGATCTGCTGGCATGTTGCTTCTCCTTGGGTGGCCACTGGCATCTCCTCACTCTACCCTTCTTCTCTCTGTCTCTCTACTTGGATTTCCCACCTGCCTCTAAGCCGCCTTGCCATAAGCCAAAGCAGCTTATTTATTAACCAATGGGAACAACATATATTCACAGCATACAGAAAGACATCCCTCAGCAGTAAGTGGATGGAACTCGGGGGGAAAAAAAAACATTCTGAGTGAGGTAACCCATACTCAGAAAAAAAATGGTATTTACTCTATATACTCACTTGTATGTGAATATTAGCTATTAAGTCACTGATACAAAACTATAGGCCATAGAACCACAGAAGTTAGGTGTATTCTAAGAGACTAAGGGGGACAGATAGTTCTCCCTAGGAAGGGGAAATAAAATAGATAGTTATGGATAGATGAAGGTGGGGGTTGGAATGGGAAGATCAAGCAAGGAGGTAGAGAGGAGAGGGGGAAAGGAGGAGAAAACTGGGAAAAACAACTAAAATTAAGGGTCATTTGAGGAGTGATATGGAAACCTCATGCAATAGAAGCTTCCTATATAGAGATATATGAAGACAATCTAAATGAAATTGCCAAATAATGGGGGAGACAGATCTCTAACTGGAAATCTCTTGTCACCAAATGAAGCTTCCAGTACTGGGAATGAGTCACATCTAATTGAGTTGTTGGCCAAAGGGATCCGAGAGGAATCCTCAAACAATCCAGACTGTTGCCAAGACTATAGGCTGCTCTCTACAAACTGACAACAAAGGCCCTGTTGCCGAAGACAACACCCACATAACTCATCGAACGCAGAGAAGTGCAGCTGGTGCCTGCATAGAGCCTTCACCTCTACGAGTTAGAGGTACTAGAAGGCACTGCATGCTACCAAATTAGAAACATTAGCACCAACCCCACTACAAGCCCTTAGATCCATAAGGGTGTCCTGCCTGCAAGATACGCTAGTGCAATGGTGGCAGAAAGCTTGTGAGAGTAAACAAGCAACATCTGATTTGACTTTGACGATGCTCATGTGAACTCACATGGACTGAGGCAGCATGCACAGGCCTGCATGGGCCTGCAGCAGATGGGGTCCTGGAGCTGAAAGGAAGGTGGACACATGTCCCATCCCTAACCCAAGAGCTATCTTCAATTGATAACCATTTGGAAATGAAAATATTTTTTTTCTCCAACGGAGTCTCACTGGGGAAATAAATTTACTCTAATGAGTAGGCTGCATGCCCAGCAGTAGGTGGCCAACAGAAAACTAACTCAATGGCATCTTTGGAGGTTCCTTTTCTCCTAATGTCATGTCAGGACTTTTTCTTTCTTTTTCATTTTCCTTTTTTTAGTTTTATTTTTTCTCTTTCCTTTTACTCTACAGATCCTTTGCATGTATATTATGGCTTATGGGATTTTGTTTGTTTGTTTGTTTTAAATGAGATTTCTGAGTGTCAGAATGACTGGGTCTCATCTGTACATGTCTCTTAGGTCTTTTCTTGGGCTCTTTTCCTTCTGATTGTTTTGTCCTATTCTGTTTATTTTTGTTTTGTCTTATTATATTGTATTTATTTTATTATTATCTTTTAGACGCATGTTTGTTTTCTAATGATAGACATTAGGGGAGTGGATTCAGGTGGGAGGAGAAGTGGGGAGGAACTGGGAAGAGTAGAGGAGAAAGTGTCATCAGGATATATCATATGAACAGATTCCATTTTCAGTGAAAGAAAAGTAATTATACATAAGAAGAGCTTCAAGACACAGGGCCCCGCTGAGAAGCAGAGCTTTTGGAAGCACAAAAGAGACGATAATAGTAAAGACCCAGAGGAGGTAGAAGGACCTAGTACACATGTCTAGAGCAAACAGTCCAACTTGAAGTCACATCAACATATATAATCATAGAAACCTTTTACTCCAGGCCCTGCTATCCAATGCATTATGAACAGTTTTCAGAGAAACTATGATGCTCATGTAAGAGGGAAAACAAGTCACAAGGGACAGAACATCAGAACAAGACTCATCCATGACGATCATAGCCTCAGGAAAATGAAAACAAAATATAAAAACTCATTCTGTGAATCAAGCATGACCCTAGTATCAAAGGCAGATAAAGATATCTCAAGAATGCAGACTTCATGCCAATATCTCTCATGAATATAGATGTGAAAATCTTTAACAAAGTATTATCAAATCTGGCAGTTCATGAAAGGAATTATATACTATGATCAACTGGGGTTTATTCCAAGTAGGCAAGGCTAGATTAACACTTTGACAATCAATCATTTCAATGCACCACATCAATAAACTGCAAAAGGAAATTCTTTGATGATGCCAGCTGACATTGAAAAGCCATTTAACAAAATCCCAACTCTTGTGCATGCTAAAAAATAAATTAAACTAGAAATTTCTGGCAGATCCATAACATAGAAAAAAATGGAAAAAGAGCAATCCTTTCAACAAATGCTGCCCAGAGCTCTGGATGCACAAATACAAGAAGGTGGAAGCCAAAGAAAACAGGGAAGAAAAAGAGGAGGAACCCACAGACAAAACTTTTAAAGTTATTACTTCCTTAGCTTATTGAAGAGCACTTATTTTTCAAAATCCTACCTTAACATATTTCAAAGTTAGTCATTTGTCACCTCCCCCCATGCCTGAAAATAATCTGAGCTTTACTTTCTTATCATTCTATTTCAAAGGTGTGCCAGAGTGTTAACTAAAACAAGACATTTTAAAATATACAAATTAGAAAAGCAACTATCTCTATTCATAGGTTGGCATGGTTTCTGTATAGGAAATTTCAAAGATTTGACAAAATAACTTATGTAACTAATGTGGCAGTACCACAAACTCAATGAGTAATTATAATTTGAAGTTCAATACTATTTACAATAGCTCCCCCCCCAAAAAAATTAAATATGTAGTTACAATTCTAACCAAATAACTATAGTACCTATATGCAGAAACTAAAGTAGTATGAAAATCTAAGCAAACGGAGTAATATTTTATGCTCATGACTTTGCAGATTCAACAATGTAATGATACTGAATAAGTAAGTTGAGGCAAATCTACAAATACACTCTTCAGAAGAATTTTGGAAATGTTCTGCTCCCAAGGGAAGGGATCCTAATTCTCCACTCCTCCAACGTGATTGGGCATAGTGTTTTCCTTCTAAATAGTACATGAGGAAAAAGGGGCTGAGATGATCAAGGTCACTATCCACAATGGGAAGCCATGTCGACCGCCTGTGCCCTTGAAACCGTGTGGTGAATGTGTCACTTTACAGCAGTGGTCTACCTCACAAGTATACCCTCAACCCAATTATCAGGAAAGTAGCAGTTGAAGAACAGTAGACACAATATACTCACCAGCACTCCTTAAAAAATTTAGAAGTCAGGGCTGGTATAGCCAGCACACATACAGCCTTGGGTTCAGGTCCCAACATGAGGAGAAAAGAAAACTGATGAAGGACATCCTTAGAAAATCTACAAAATTATTGTATCCAAGCTTGACCAGAGAGGACAAAACATGAATGGATTCTGAAATTTACGTATTAGGAAGAATTCTTGTAAAGGGCTATGAGTAAATATGGGTGTAGTTGTGATGTATATATCCACACTGTGATTATTTTGATAATGACTATGAGTACAAACAATTGTCACATTGTAACAGCATGAACATTGTAAAGATGTGCTGGTTACAGGAGAATATGCATTATAGTATTATGTATGTGCAGCTGACAATGACAAGCTAGAGCTTTAAGTTTGCTGAGCACAAGGTCATTCACAATATATTAATTCTCAGACCCTAAGGAATTTCATAAACATATTTTAAATAAGTAACAGCTGGCGATGGCTTTCCTCAACATTCTTTTTCTGATTATAAAGATTATATTTCATGTCTTTGGGAAGTAGAAATTGTCTACAAATATCCTAAAATATTTTTCTAATGCAAGAAACAAAATATCTACAACAGACACAGAAAGAAACACTAAACCCAAGTGATGATACCACATGCTTTTTCATTTGCCCTGAGCATTAAACTAAAATTTTCTCCACAATTCATTTGTTCAGACAAAAAGTGCAGTCAAGCTATAGTTCCACCTTACTGAAGACAGCCCACCCCTCCAGCTGGCTTGTGTTCCTAGCTCTTGACTTCCACAAAATAGACCTGGGCATCTTCCAGAGCTAGGTTTTCAGAATGGTTCTGCAAGGGGCCAAGGTAACATACTTTACTGTGTCTTTTTGTGGGTTTGTCCTTTTTGTTTTATGTATGTGGTTTTTGTTTGTTTGTTTTGTTTTTGTGTGTTTTTGTTTTTGTTTTGTTTTGTTTTTGTGTGTTTTTTGTTTTTGTTTTTGTTTTTGTTTTTTTGTTTTTGTTTTTGTTTTTGGTTTGGTTTGGTTTGGTTTGGTTTGGTTTGGTTTTTTTGGCCTGTATGCATGTCTGTGTGCTGCTTGCATGCCTGGTACCTGTGGAGGTCAGAAGAGAGTGACCAATCCCCTGAAACTGGACTTACAGATATTTGTGAGCCGTCATGTAGGTGTTGGGTCCTCTGCAAGAGTAACAAGTGCTTTTAACTGCCAAGCTATCTCCCAAGCACACATAATTTGTTGTTTAATAAGGTCAAGTTCTTCATTGAGGAAAAATGTTTCTATTGTTACAGGGACTTCATCACATTAGAAATTGATGGTAACATTTTAAACAATTTGGATCCCACATAGAACCAATTAAAAAAATTTCTTAAGAGAATATCCTTTTGGTAAAAAGAAAAAAAAATCTCATTTGATACTTATCCAACCATCATTGAAGGGAAAACATTAATTTAGGCATGTTACATTTTGTGATCTTCACTATGCAAAAATACATAATTTATTAAGCATACTATAAAATGGAAATCATGATGGATTAACATATTCAGCATTATATATTCGTCTTGTGAAATAGGAGTCTCCCAAAAGTTAGCAAATGTATATTACTGCTGTGATTTTCCCTTCACTGAATCAGTTATTCTCTTAAGATGAAATTTTCCATGAATTTTTATGACTTCCTGTGGACAGACACACTGTTTAGAGTGACTATTGCCCAGGCAGAATTTCAGTACATTCTGTCTCTTCTTAGATAATGGCCCCCACTGAACCCAGTGAGATCCAAACATAACAGCAGGAAGGTTACCAAGAAGCATCAAGGATGCTGGACAGCCACTCTTCCCAGATACCTGCAGAGTCTGTCTTCAGTCCTTCCATTTGCTGGGCCCAGGGCTCTAATGCTAAACTGTAGATCTGCCACCTAAAGAAAGGCTGGGAAACATTATTAATATTATTTCCACTAACTTTTTAAATTTATCTATATAATATGCGGGGGGAGTTGCCTTCATATGTGTCTGTGAACCACATATATGTGTGCTCTGTGCTGTCAGAGGCCAGACGAGGACATTGGATCCCCTGGGACTTAAATTATACACAGTTATGAGTCACTTATGTGGGTGCTGGTCATTAAACCCAGATCCTGTGCAAGAGCAAACAGTAATGTTAATCACTGAGCCATCTCTCCAGCCTCCCAGCTGATACTTTATTAAACAATTCATGCAAGGCAATATCAAAAACTCATTTCAGCTAGAAACTGCCTTATAAGCCAAAGTACCATCATGTTCATTTACATCTTAGGAAAGGCAAGAAGATAAAGCAGCTGAGCCAAGGTCACACAGCCAATGGCCAACAGTGCCAGGTCTACAACTCTGATCTTCTGGATCTGGGTCCTTCACCCTGATTCCCTACCTTATGGCTTCCAAACTTGGACTTCAAACAGACCTAAGTCTCATTTTGCTTTCAAATATTCTTCTTAATCATGCAGAACTTTTCTCCCTCTGGATTTTATATAATTCACCACTGTTTACCCCTTTAGTTTGATGGAAAAATTGATGATCTCAGGCACATCATCTGTCAAGAATTCAATTCTCAGGTACTTACCAATGAGATGAGACTTTACTATCTCCACGCTATAGGGTAAGAAGGAAACAACTGTTTACACTTATAGTCAAATAGGCACATAGGGAATATCAGACACTACGCTGGACATGAAGGGATTCCCTCTAGGAAAAGAGGCCCTGCAGAATTCTTCCACAAGTACAAACTCTTCAGAAAGGCATATGCAACTGTCACTATATATTTTCCACAGCTGTGTGCCAGCAGTCACTCTGGGTGGCCACTGCTTTGTTTCATAAGGAGTTCATAAAGTGGATTGAAGTCTGGATCATTGACTTCCAGGCTTATCTGCCTCCTGCCAACTGTGCAGAAAGAGACAGGCTCTCACACTTGTTATGCAGTGCTTTAGAAGGCCAAACGATATTGAGTAAAAAGTTCAGGAGGACTCCCACGCTCAAGTTCAACAGTCTACACAGGAAACTTTATGATACCACAGTATGGAATCTGTTGCCAGTGAAGTTTGCCAGTGAGGACTTAAAAGTATACCTTCCTTCCACTAGGAAAAATAAAAATCAGGTATGACCGAGATAGAGAGAATAAGAGAGGGGGGGATCCCTATAAAGGAACACAAACACTGAACACTTACAAAGCAGAGGAACTCAACATCATAGACACTTAGTATTTTTCAAAATATATTAAAATAAATAAAAATTAAATATAAGATCATTGTTAGTACAAAAAGAAACATTAATTTATAATTAATATCTTGCAGATTATACCTTAAGAGTTTAATGAATCCAATGAGGCAATAATAAAATGATTTTGTTGCTGATATTTATTAAGTACCTAGTGAGTGCCTGACACTAATGTGTGCTTATTTGTGTTAATAGCACCATGGACTGAGTGTGACGATCCACCTGATTTTATATCTTAGGAATAGAGACCCAAGGAAACCAGTCCCTGGACTGTGTAAATTAATGCAGAGTCTTTACTCTTTCGATGAAGTTTGAATGAATTGATACAGTTTTACTAGGAAATGCCAGTAACAAATTGCTCAATGTTCATTACATATTTTCTTCTTGTTGGGTAACACTGATCAAAGGCAAGTCCACACCACTGAAAGATGGAGATTAGAGTTAGAAAAATACAGGAATTTCTACAGTTACAGGCAAATAATGAAAAAGGAGACCACAAATAAAGCAATACTATAGACATATTAAAAATATGTCAAAAGAATATATTCAATTGCTTTGGGAAATGACCATGATAGAGTTTTAAATGAGATGCTGTTTTTAAAATAGGTAGCTCCACACTGAAATGTAAGAGAAACCAGGCATCCCAAAACCCTGCCCTCATGATGAAATTTTAAGTTGTATGTTAGTGGCTGGAGAGATAGCTCAGTGATTAAGAGCACTGACTGTTTTTCCAGAGGACCAGGGTCCAATTCCCAGCACAAACATGGTGGCTCATACCTATCTAAAACAACACCCTCTTCTTAAATTTATATATATGTAAATTCTAGACTTCGAGGTAGTACCATTTAAATGTTTTCTTGTTTGGTTTTTTTTGTGTGTGTGTTGGGGGGGTTGTTTTGTTTTGATTTTTCCTTTTGTGCTTTTTTCTTTTCAGAGATTTTGGTTTTGATTTATTTTTGAGACAAGGTCTCACTATGTAATCCTCGCTGCCCTAGAGTTCAGAGTGTAGATCCGGCTGTCCTCCAATTCACAGAGATCCATCTGTCTCTGCCTCCAAGGAGCTGAGATTAAGGGCATGAGTCACCATGCCTGGCCCATGCTAAACACAGGCCAATGAGATGTACCATTCCAATGTAATCATGTATTGGCAAGCCTCAAGACACAATCTCACAACTCTTAAGTTCAGACTAGAGTGAGGGGGGAAAGGGGCACCTGAGGATTCAAGAATTGGAAGCAGAGGAAGGCTGGGATCAGATCTCCCACACACTTTCATAGCCCCGGATCATCTGCACCCCAATCAAAAGTGTCAGCTCTACTGTGCTGCCCCGACTAAGTGCAGGGCCCAATCCCCCAGTGCTACAGCTGGTGAGTGGCATGATCAGCTCCCCGACTCTTGTGACCCCAGCACCAGTTTTTCCTGAATGCAATAGGTGGCTAGAGGCAAGAGACAATGGGCAAAGGGTTATCTCTCCCTCTCACACACCGCTGTGTGTGATAGACTGTTAATCTAGTTCTCCCACTCTCAAGTCTTCTTCAGGGCCGGCTCACCCACACCCCGGCCTGCAGGGCCAGCTCTACTCTGCTGCCCTGAAGAGGTACAGGGCCCACTCTCCCGAATGCCGCAGTGGGTGAGGGGCAGAACCAGGTCTCCCTTATTCTCATTGCTTTTGGTGGTAACAGGAGCCATGGACATCAACACAAACCACAACTGGGGCAGGATCACAGACCTACGCATGGCCCCTGGCCCAGACAATGCCATGGCCCCAGGTGGCAGCACAGGCTATTCAGATCTGTGCGGCCACTGCAGAGGCTCAATCCTGGGACAAAAACCTGGCCCTAGGTGGCAGCCCAGGCTCCTGGTGTCCATGTGGCCCTTAATGGCACTATGGACCATGGACAACAATACAGACCCCAGCTGTGATTGGACCATGGGCTTAGACATGGTCCTTGGCAACGGCCTGAACCCAGATGTTACCACGGCTCTGGTTGACAGTGCAGGCCACTCAGGCAAGGAGCCAACGGCAGAGTGACCTTTGAACCAATAGCCACATGGCCCCCAGGAGTGGGCCCAGATCCCAGGCATCTACACAGCTTTCAATGGCAACCGGAGCCTTGAACATCATCACTGACCCTGGCTGCAGCAGAGCCACGGACCAGTACATGGCCCCAGTTGGTCCCTACAATGCCCTGGCCCTGGGTGGCAGAACATTTCACTCAGGTCTGTATGGGCCCAGCAGCAGCACAGCCCTCAAGCACCAAGAAGGTCACAAGAGGAGGCCCAGATTCTGGGCATCAGTGTGCCCTTTGGTGGCAACATGAACCATGGAATCATGTAATTAGATTTTTCTTTGGGCAGTCAGCTCACAAATAATGACACAGAGACTTATTATTAATTATGAAATCTTGGCCTTATTCCCAACTAGCTCTTATAATTTAATTAACCCACATTTTTTAATCTATGTTCTATCACATGGTGTTACTTCTCTTCCATTTTGTACCTCCTATTTCCTTTCCTTGATTCCTGACATCTCTTGCACTCCTAGATTCCTCATTGTTGTCCTTTCTCTCTGTCCAGAAGTCCCACCTATCTCTCCTGCCGAGCTATTGGCCACTCAGCTTTTTATTACACCAGTCACAGCAATACATCTTCACACAGTGTACAAATATCCCATAACAGACTCAAGCCATGGTAGGACCACAGACCCTGAAATGGTCCTTGGCAACATGGTCATTGTGGTTGTAGTTGACATCAGATTGCCCAGATCTGCGTAGAGTGGGAGAGAGAGAGATGACCTACCCCCTCCCCTGCCACTTGCCACCTGTGGCAGGTGGGAGAGCTGGCCCTGAGGTCATGAGAGTGGGAGAACTGATATTTCCCCCCACTGGCAGCCGCACTCAGGAGAGCAGGCTCTGCACCTGGCCTAGGCAGCACAATAGAGCCAACCCTGTTGTCAGGGGTGCAGATGAGCTGGCCGGGGAGGCATAGAGCAGGAAGACTGACCCTCCTCCACACACACACCACCAAGTCTGCCATGTGGTGGCATGGGTGAGGGAAAAAATGCCTTCCCTCCCCTCCCTGCTTGCCACCTCGGGTAAGTGAGAGAGCTTTTGTTTGGATTTTTGGTTTTTGTTTTTTACTTGTAAATTTTGTTTTGTGGGGAGTTTACAAGGGCAGAGGGTCGAAGCAGGGGACAGGCAGATGAGTGGGATTGGGATGCATTATGTGAAATCTGCAAATGATCAATAAAAAGTTTAAAAAAAAAGAATTGGAAGCATCATTGTCCCATGGAACTTATTCCTTGGTTTGTCAACAGCAGCAGACGTCATCTGAGAGTTTTCTCAAAATTAAAGAAATTAGGATACACTCAAACCACAGCTTTTTATTTTAAATGTATAAAATACAACTTAAAGGTCATTTGGTGATCTGCGTGATTTATAGTTGCACACTTGGAATAGACATAGAGGCAGGCACAGGCTCAAGGGTAGAGGCCTGTTTGTCAGGGCTTTGGGAGTCTCACCTGAGGGCCATTGTTTGCCTGTATATAGTATTCATTTATTCAACAGAAACTTTTCCAAACCAAAAGGTTTCTAGAAACCTAGTCTGATTTCCAGGGGAGAATTATTATAGTGCGGGCTCTATGAAACTTTCCATTTCATTTCTTCTTATATTTGTTGTATATTAATAATAGAACAGTAATATCAGAGTTCAGGAAGGTTTTGAAAAGGACAAGTGCAAGCCTTCTACGCAGAGCTGTAGCTGCAACCAGAGGGGAAAGAATTGGCCAGGACAAATCTCTTTTAGAACTCCAGGGACCAGGCAATCCTAGGCAAACACTACATGAAAAGTTTTATAGAAATAGGTGGCCATTGTTCAAAAGGCTGCAGCAGTGAGGAAAACACACCCTGGTTTATGATCTGGAGTTACATTCTTCCTTCTTCCTATAGCTGACTGCTTGTTTTGCTTCTCATTATCCAAATTCACCATTTTTTTTTCTGGTCTTTAATAAGATTCCATTCTGTTTCTGGCAAATCATTTGTGCTAATAATTTCCAGCTCAGGATTTCTCTATGGCCTGGTGTGAACGATGGTGTGTTGCTTTGCTAAAAGTCTATTTGCTAGATGGTAATTTTGGTTCAAGAAGAATTGGCATTTTGTAAAGCAGATGGTGGGTAATAATTCATCACACCTTGGAAGTTTCAGTGCTGCTGTTGTTGCTGGAATGAAAACCAGGTGCACTGGACAGCTGTTCTGGTGCTATTTGCCGTTGTTTGAGGTGATATAAAACTTTTCTCTCTTGTCTGCTTAAATTTATTTTTTTCCATTTTTTTAACCAAATTTGCAGTTCCCCAAAGACTCAATGACTGGAGGACAGCATGTTCTTATAAGGTAAGTTTATATATACATGCATACATGTATACATACATATGCACATACATATATGCATACATATTCCTTCTACCACAGAAATTATTGAATAATTTATGATAACTTTTTCACTTATGTACTTTGCTAGATCAAATTCACACCTTAAAGATATATTTCCAAAGTAGACATTTTGACTCATCAAGTAAGAATAAGACTAGAAAAGACTAGAAATTTTGTTTACAAATGAAAAAAAAATCAGTTAAAGCTGGGCAGACTGGTGCAGGGTAAATGGATGACTCCAGTCCCAGCATGTGGAAGGTAGAAATAGGAATATCGGAAATTCAAGGCTAACCCGGACTATATAGTGAGTTTGCGACCAGCCTGGGCTCTGTGAGACCTTGCCATGAAGACACAAACAAACACGATTCCCAGCCTGGAAAGCTGTTGGCCAAGTCAATTCCTCAAAGCAGTTACGCTGTTTTGCTTTACGCATGTTCGGATATGCAGAAATTTGGTCTTAAAGGTTCTATTTTCTTGACCTTCTTCAGGTAGCCTGCATGGCACACCATATGGGAAAGAGGTGAACTAAGGGTTCTAGTCTAAGAAATATGTACCCCAAAAAAGCAAATCCAGAAGGCAGGTATCCTCCAGAATGATGCCGTGACAGTGAGAGAGCACAGGAGCCACCATGACAAGATGAGGAGCTAAGAAGGTGCATATCACAACTCAGTTTCACTCTGTCCGTGGAAAACTCTTACGATTCTAGAATTCGAATGTGAAGATTAAGTCATAGCTCTGCAGAGAACACACACACACACTCTCTCTCTCTCTCTAAGAATGCAAACCACTCACCCGCTCTTTAGTATAAACAAAGAGTTTTGAGGTATGGAAAGGAGCATCTACAGCCAGAAGCCAAGCTCCGCTCCTGTCTCTGAAGAGCTTCCTGGGGGCCCGTTACACAATGTCTCCCAGTGGAATCGGGCTCCAGTTGACTACACTGCTGAACTGGTCAATATTTGGCCCTGTGTTTGCTTTTCATATCTCAGATCCCTCCTCTGTTGTCAGGGCTTTGTGGGAACATCCCCAAGGAGCCACAGGGACAAGTCCTTATCCCAGTGTTTGCTTCTTCAGGAACCCAGCCTAAGACCAATGTGTAGAATGCTCATGAGTTTCTCAGAAGTATAAGAACACCGATTTCCAAGTTTTCCTTGATGGGAGGCAATTAGGAAGGCAAAGCAGTTTCGAACTCAGTCTAAGGGCTGAATGAACTCTAGACTTCCAGAAGGGGACACCTGGGGAAGAGAGAGGTCAACCCCATGTGCATTGAGCATTATTTTCTTAGGGCAATGGAAAGTAGCCACAACCTTTCTTGTACAGATGAACAGAACTCTATTTCCCTACCATTCTGGAGGCTAATAACTAGAATCCAGATGCTATCAGAGTATTTCCTCTAAAGGCTCTAAGGAATGGAATTTCCTTGCCTCTTCTCATCTTTAGAAGTTTGTCTGCAATCCTTGGCATTCCTTGGCTTATGGGTCCTGCATCTTCACATACTCTTTGTTCATCTCTGTGTCTTTCCATGATCTCTTATTAGGACACTATTACTAGATTCAGAGACACCCCTCTACCAAGTATTAATCTTAACTTCATTATGTCTTCAATGCAATCAAGACTATTTCCAAATAAAATCACATTCATAGGGTCCAGGAGCGAGGAGTTGAGCATTTGTTGGGGACACAGCTCAACCTGTAACTTGCTACACAAACTGACCTTACAGAAAAAACGAGACAGTAGCTCTCTCTCCCTGCTCATTCATGAACCCCAACTACAAGGAAGACAACAACCAGGACAATAACTACCACAGAGATCTTGAGAGTGATGATGAGAATCTTTAAATAGATTCCTGTGGAGAATGCATTGAGTGACTGCCTTGGAACCCTATTGTCCTCTTTTATGGGAGCAGCAGGGATGATAGAAAAAAGCCTTCTTTAGACAAAATGAGGGTCCAAAGCTGTAGCTGAATCTGAATTTGTATCAGTATACAAATTATCTGGAATAAAAATATAAAAACAGTTTACATTTGTATCAATATACAAGAATCCATAACAGTGCAATTTATCTAAGGCTGATATTTTACTGAATTAGTTTACTAGTATATACAATAATCTACCTTAATATCCTCTACCTATCCATTCCCCTTTTTTTCTTTTCTTAAGGGGAGTACAGAGTCCAATGTTTTCTTCCACCCCCAACCCTATAACCATTATCTATAACCCTCAGAAACATGAAACCTTTGGGAAAAGGGGGCATCATTTTCTTAGAATTTGATATGAAACTTTAGACTCACAAATAGAGAATAGATAGAATATTTTCTTTAATTTTGCCAAATACAAATACACTAGATATTGTAACTATAATTCTTGCTTGGTAACTGTTCTATTATATGTAATTTTACTATGTTAAAGTTAAAACCTTCCTTTTTGATTAGACAGAAAAGGGGAAGTGCTGTGGAATGCCGTTCTGTATGTTGTGAATGTGTGTTGCTCTGATTGGTTGATAAATAAAATGCTTATTAGCCAGTAGCCAGGTAGGAAGTATAGGTGGGATAAGCAGATAAGGAGAATTCTGGAAAGAGGAAGGCGGAGTCAGGAGTCTCCAGCCAGACACAGAGGAAGCAAGATGACAAGGCAGAACTGAGAAAAGGTACCAAGCCATGTGGCTAAACATAGATAAGAATTATGCATTAATTTAAGTGTAAGAGCTAGTCAGTAATAAGTCTGAGCTAATAGCCGAGCAGTTTTAATTAATATAAGCCTGTGTATGTATATTTGGGTCTGAGCGACTGTGGACCGGGTGGGACACAGGAAAACTTCCAGCTGCACAAAGCAGCACTGCATCTAGACACATAGTCCCTGACAGTAGAAGAATCCTACTCTTTTAGCACTAAGAAATATAACCAGCCAGGAAGAAAATAACTACCTGGCATTTTCACTCTTGGTCTATTGAATCTCAGAGTGCCCCTGCTAAATGGAATCCCTGTCTCATCTCTACAAGCACACATGGCTTCCAAGTAAGGTATTCCCCAGGTCTGGAGCTTCAACCATACACATTTTTAAAAGAAAGTATCCCTAGGTTCTTGAGTTATTCCCAAGTATAACATTGTCCTTGAGCACATTACCAGCTTCTTGGTTGCACTGTCTCTTTGGTTGCTGAGCAGGAGGCAGAGGAAAGGAGAAGGAAAGGCTATTGAGCAACCATGAGAGCAAAATGCCCATCACTAATTATCCAAGAGCTCAAAGATTCAGCATCCTGATTAGCACAGGCCTGGCAGAAGCACAGAGTGAGACAGGGCATTTATTCCTCAATTAGAGAGCAGAGGACTGCTGCCTCCCAGATGTATAAGGAAAAGCATTTCAACTTCAGTGCTCCTCAAACACAAGCCTGATTTAAAAGACAAAGCAGGGCCCGCTTGGGGTCTAAGAACAGCACCAAAATGCTCTGAGGACAAGGTACTCCTGACTTTTTTCAGCTTTTATGTCTTAACCCAATTAGGAAGTGCTTTCTGAGATAAAAACAAAAGAGAATACACAAGATTGCACATGCAGAACTGTCTCAACCCCCTTAATAATATACAGGCGGAAGGAAAGGATGCACACTTGTGGTGATATTTTATTTGTGCTGAAATGTGGTGATATTTTATTTGTGCTTTAATAAATAAAGCTTGCCTGGAGATCAGAGGAAAAAACCAGCCATTGTAAGTAAAAAAAAGAAGTCGGGCAACAGTAGTACATGCCTTCAATCCTATCACTTGGCAGGCAGGAATCTGTCTAAATCTCTGTGAGTTCAAGGCCACACTGGAAACAGAGCCAGGCATGGTGGCACATGCCTTAAATTCCAACACTAGTTAACCATGGAGGTCTGGAGATCTGTACAGACAGAAAGAAAGTGACAGAGCTGGGCAGGAAGAGGAAGTGATGTAGCTGGACAGAGAGAACAAATCAGATGGCAGAACAGCAAGGCATATAGGTGTGGGTAGACAGGAAATATCTCACATTTGGAAGCTGCAGAGTTGGTGAGGTAAGGTTAGCTGTGGCTTTCCTTAATTCCCTGATCTCTCAGATTTTCATTCCTATATCTAGCTCTATGTTTTTTATTTAATAAGACCATTTAGCAATTCATCTACATACACTAAGTTACAAATGTAACAATTTTTCAGAATTGTAAATGCACTATTATTTTATTTACTTTTGTGTTTTTCAAGTTTTCAACATTGAGCATAGATTGGCAGTAATGCCTCATTAATAGCTTACTAAGTGCTGGATACTTAGGATGAACACAATGTAATGGGAAGCAAAACAGTACAAAGTATCAATTAATTCCGAAAAGGAAAAATAATTTATATGGAAAGTGTTATGTCCATTAGATGATTTACTTGATTGCTTATTTGATATCTACTACTCAGAAGTCAGACCCAAGTCTGCATCATTACATTATCTTTCCCATGTATTATTTTTATAATCAGAGAAGAAGCCATACTAATGTTAACATAGTAAGAACAGTAGAAGCAACTGTTAAATAACAAATAGCAAATAAAATTAATCGAGATATTCAGAGAGAATAAAAGTCTATAAAACATTTTATCTTGGATTTTCTCAGCACAAGCTGTCCAATATCTTTTCAGTATAAAAATGCAGTTCACTGCATAACATTTTTATCAAGATACAGAGTGCCTGGAGGGTGGGCAGGCTCTGTGGTTCATGGAGGAAGGGCCACCCCAGGGATCTGAGGCAGTGTGTACATCCACCCTGAGGGCCTCATGAGGTAACTTGGTCCTTTTGAGAATCCACATTTTCATTTGTTCATTCTTCTGTCCATTAATTCAACAAATACTTCATTTGTACCTAATATATCAGGCATTATGTTAGGCCGGGCAGGTAAGTGTAATAAACAGAACAGGCACAGTTTCAGTGCTCACAGAACTCATTGTCTCCCCTGTGACTGAGGACTTCAGCAGGCTGTTGAAGAAACTTCGTGGAACAGGGTAAGCCACCTGACATTGCACTTACCACACAGACCGTGCTTACTACCTTTAACCATTGGTATAAAATGGAGTTTATCTTATCTTACTTGAACAGGTGTGAATGCTAACCTCTATAACCTTTAATGAATCATTGACTACAGTCTGGAAAATACACTGATATTTTTAAACTTATTTAATTAATTGTAATTTAATTACAACACTGCTTCTTTCCCTTTCTTCCCTCCAAACCCTCCTATCAACTCCCCAGCCAGTCTCCTTCAAATTCATGGTGTCTTTTTATTACCAGTGTATGCATATATTATTTGTATATACAAATACACTCCTAAATAAAGCACATTGAGTCCACGTAATGGTATTTGTGTGTATGTTTTCAGGGATAACATTTGCACTGGACAACCAATGGGTGTGCTCTTCCTTGGGGAAGAGTACCTCCCACTCCCAGTTTTCCTCAGTTGCTTTTAGTTCTTTGTGTAGGGTTGAGGCTTCATGGGCTTTTCTCCAGCTATTCTGGCATGTTCATTGATGTCCTCCTTGTTCAGCTCACATTTGGCTGATTGTGTTGATGAGACTTCATGTTCATAGCTTCTGATGCTACTAGAAGAACCAATCTCACCAGGAAAATAATACATTGATTCTTAAAAGAATCTTCAGAGAACAGGATATGAGGAGACAAGATGAGTTTCAGATAGAGTCCTTCAGATTGGGATAACCCAGTCACATTTCAGTTGTTTGTATGTTAGCTGTCAAAATTCAAATTTGTATATGATGCCTCCATATAAAAAAAATGGTAACTCCCTAGACAAGTTAGAAGAATATTTATCTAGGCAGATTCTTGTGACTTACAATGTTGGATGAATCCTGTGACTTTAAAAGTGAAGGAAAAAACGTAGAGAGAGCTGTGTTTAGCAAGTTCCTCCTTTTAAAGTCCTGCAGATACATGTCTTGACTTCTATGTAAAACAAATTTCTTGTCCAGCCAGTAATTTGACCACACTCACTCTACACAACAGGGACTTTTGTTGCTTTCTGATGCAGCTCATTTCTGTCTTTTCAAAGCAAATACACTTCAGAGCTCCTCTTATATTATTTTGAGCTGAAATCTGCCCTCTCTGGTAATCACTGCTGGCTCCAGTTTCATGCTTTGGTTAAATTAGTTAATCTATTTCTCTTCTGTATAAGAGCTCTTCAAATATTCAGGCTCCTTTATTTCTCCTTCTTTTCCTATTCACCAAGTTTTCTTTCTGTAAACAAAATAATCTTGTTTTTCCACTGTTGTTTGAATTACACTGTTATGAATTCTCAGCCTCTTTCTACTCAGTTCCCATAACCAAAGGCTCATTTGTTTGTATCATTTGTGAAAGATCCAAAAACAATACTACAGGTGTGGTCTAAAGGAGTTCTTAGGTGAATCTCATTATCACTATTTTTGGTCCCAGACATTATGCCTTCATTTGTATAGATTAGTGGCAGATTTGCTATTTTATCCCCACTCCTTCATGCTGCTGACTCACACAGCATTTTCTGTAATAACAATGAGGCAGCTAGATCTTTTAAAAGTGTGCTACGAATAAGTTACATGTTCAACATGCTGTTCCTGCTCCTTATTTCTGTGACTTGTTCCACATTAAGCTGTGCCTCTTAGACTGGAAAGGCTGATCTCTACTGATTTATGTTAATGGGTTCTTCTCCTTCATAATTCCTTTCCATCCCAAGTCACTGAGCAAAACACTAGCCAAACAGAAAAGACATTAGAATTATATGTTCTTCACTGATCCTGTAAAGTTGTTTCTGGGTTGACATCAGTCCACAAACTGGCAACCAGTAAGCAGGATCAATGGGACTAACCAAGCATTTACTTCTGCGCCCCTGTGATTCCAGAAGGCATATGTAAGCTTTGATGGCACACACAAATCCCTGTCTGTTGGATTTCCCACTTCCATAGTTTGGGAGCCTGCTACTTTTGACTGTCTTCTTTTATTGGACAAGTGATGTCTCTAGTCTTTTCACTCTCTTCCTTTCCCAAAAAGAACTGCTCTACATACATACTCTACATACATACAGCTGCTGACATCTGTGACTTTAGTGTTCCACAAACAAGGCCAGCCTCATGCACCGTGCAACCTGTGTGCCGGGCCCAGGCTCATATGGGCATCACCCTAAGGCTGCCGCCACTACCTTGAAACTCATAGTATTCATCCTTATGTAATTTTTAAGTGATATAAGTGTAATCAGGTATTAAGCAGACAATGAAAAATACTGTATCAAGTCAAAATGGAGAAGAAAAATAACTTCATAGTTAGGTTCCTTCTGTTTGAACAAAGGGCTCCATATTTTCATTCTGCATTGACTCCACAAGTAACGTAGCTGGCCCAGAATTGGTGCCACATGCTAAGCTGAGCACTGATGCTGCTGCCCTCTGTTACATTGATGGGTTCACAGCTTCAAGAGCAGTGCTTCCATCACCCCACCCACCATCTCCAAAACGCCACACTGCATTAGATCATCTTTGTTCATTCTTCGTTCTAGATGGTAAAGGCAAACTTCCAAAGGAAGTTTAAAGTGGCAAGTCTATTAGAACCCTGTAAAAGTTATGGAAATTATAAACTGTTTTACTATTCCCCATAGAAACCATACCAACATCATGTCAATCAAGGCCAGTACTACAACTGGTGGTGTCTTCCACTCCCAGCTTTGTGGACGATTTACATTATATTAAAACCCCAGAGAGAAATAAAAAGGAAACAACTGCTCAGGAGAGCATAGTGGTTGTGGGTAGGGGGGTTAAGCAGAATATAGCACACTTATGTATCAACATGGATGAGGGGAGGGGCTAACAAGGCTCTGCCCCTAGCTGAAGAGTTATTAATAATTATTTTTCTTTAGGGGTGTGGCCACTAGTAGGCTGCCCATGCTCTACTGAATGTCCACACCCCTGGGCATATAGGCAGCACTAATTGAACTTGGTGGGCTGTTCCTAAAAACAAAAGGATATGAATCTGGCAAGTGAATGTGAAGGGAGGATCTTGGGTAAGTTGGAGGGGGAGTTGGGACTGAGTATAATCAAAATATCTTGCATGTACATGGAATTTTTTTTTTTTTTTTTTTTTTTGGTTTTTCGAGACAGGGTTTCTCTGTGTAGCTTTGCGCCTTTCCTGGAGCTCACTTGGTAGCCCAGGCTGGCCTCAAACTCACAGAGATCCACCTGGCTCTGCCTCCCGAGTGCTGGGATTAAAGGCGTGCGCCACCACTGCCCGGCTGTACATGGAATTTTTAAAGAATAAATTAAAATATTATTCAAAAACAAGAATGATCTCGTGTACCATAGATAATATCACATTGTGCATTTCTAAAAGTTAGAAGGATTTTAAAAGTTTTTACCTCAAAAGAAAATATGAGTGTTTGAGAAGATAACTGTGTTTAATGTGACTTAAGCATCATGCAGCGGTCATTGAGATGGCTCAGAGTCTAATGGCTTGACACCAAGTTTGATGACCTTAATTCTAACCTCAGGACCCACATGATGGAGAGAACTGATGTCTACAAGATGTCCTCTGACCTATGCACAAACACACTATGATGATATATACACACCCATGTACAGATACACAAAACACAGTGAAAATATATTTTTATTTATAAAAATATATATTTATAAAAAATATATATTTATTTAAAAAGTTCAAACATCATACATCACATACATGTGTCAGAACAGTTCATGGCACCCCATTCATACCTATGATTTTTAGGTTTTAGTGAATCAGCTAAGTATTTTTAAAATTAAATAATAAATTCAAATTAAGATACTTTTAAAAAGAACGATCTCATAGTTTCTTGGTTTCCATGGCAGTAAAGATATAAAAAGGTTTACATTTCTTGTGAAACTCTCTTGAGGATTATCCTGGATGTCCATTCCTGTTGGCCAGGCGTTTTGAATCCCTGCAGATCTGAAGCAGATTAAAAGTTATAGGGCACAGATGAGATTTATGGGACAGCCTCGTGCATCATTTTTCTCACCTCAGTGACCTTAGTCCCCAGAATGCTATTTTTTTGTTACGAGCATCAACACTGGAGAATTTAACAGGTTGTCTTTATTTTGCTTATTTCTCCAAAATCCTGCTCTACAAACTTTCTGGCCTTTCAGCTACAGAAATTATTTCTCAGGGATATATAAAGGTGTCAATGTTACCAGGCGGTCTGATGATACATGGCGTACTTCCTGCTAGAGCAAAGGCGATGGGGAAGGTATTACTTTGAATCAAACACGGACATGAGGCCAAAAATCATTCTTCTGTGGTATAGGTTACAGATGTGCAGGCAGATGTGGCACTGCATGTATGAAACGGACGCTACACATAGAGAAAGTCAAGTCAGGCAAACTTAAGAACTGGAAGGACCTTGTTGAACTGTTCTCACATTATCTAACCCGGAATTGTAAACTGAAGATACCGTGTGTATGCTTGGATGTTAAGAGAAAGAATAAAAGAGCACACTCTTTTCTCATTTGGTGGATTCTCAGTCATCACGGTCTTCAGGAAGCTTCTGTGGTCTCCATCCTAACTGTCATCACTGTGCCCAACATACTCCACACCACCACTAAGACTGCCGCCTCTACCCACTCAGCACATCCTAAACACCATCGCTGTGACCACCGTCACCCACAGACACCTACCAGTACCCCAAAATAAAACGCCTTTCCTGTAATAAAGGTTCAGCAGATGCTTGAAGAATAAATGAACAAACCTAAAATTAGAAATGCCCTCCCAAAATGTTTGCAATGTGGAATTGTCTTCTTTGTAATAAATCACTGGCATTCAGCTTCATTCTTTCCAGCTACTAAGGAACACTTAAGGAAGAACATACTGAATGACACTCGGTGACCACAAAGAGGTAATGTGCTTAATTCCAAAAGCAATTTCCAGGCTGGGCTTACTCACGGGAAAAATATGGTTTAGTGTTTTGTAGGACCGCAGGACAGGGAGCAGTAACTCAAGTCAGTGGACCTTGTCTTCCCAGACTGAGCAATCGATGCCCGGCGGGAGTCACCTATTGGAAGCCAGTGCTGAAACTGTTGTAAAGAAATCTTACTCTGCCATTACTTTTATTTACAACACAGATAGGTTTCTACAGATGACAATTCTATGCATGGAAATTCATATCTGACTCCAACACGGTTTATTAAACTCCTCACAAACTATCTCTGAACAACTCCAGGAGAAATGAAGTCATTTTGTTGATTTATTTATTTATTTATTTATTTATTTATTTTTAATTTTTTTTTTGATTTTTCAAGACAGGGCTTCTCTGTGTAGCTTTGCACCTTTCCTGGATCTCGCTCTGTAGACCAGGCTGGCCTTGAACTCACAAAGATCCGCCTGCCTTTGCCTCCCGAGTGCTGGGATTAAAGGCGTGCGCCACCACCGCCCAGCTACTTTCTCATTTTCATGTTCATTCTACTCTTTTTAAAGTTCATGCAAGTATCCCACACAAAGAGAGAGAAACTTTAAAAATCAACAAAAATAGCCAGGGTGAGTTCAAGGCCAGCCTGGTCTACAGAGCGAGATCCAGGAAAGGTGCAAAGCTACACAGAGAAACCCTGTCTCGAAAAATTTAAAAAAAAATAAAAATTAAAAAAAGAAAATGAGAAAGAGATAGCAACAAGAGACAGGAAGAAGAAAAGAACAAAATATTGAAACATATGTTCATAAACACAACATCGCATCAGTCACTATTACCAAAACTCCAAGGGATTTCCAGTCTGCAACTTCTAATGAGAAACTCCTTCTAAGTGGTTCTAATTCTGCTACTACCACCAGGATGTTGAGGATGTGCCTTGAATCCTCTGTCACCTCTGAAGTTCAAGGTGCTAGCCAGGCGCAGTGGAGCACGCCTTTAATACCTGCACTCCAGAGGCAAAGGCCGGTGGATCTCTGAGTTCAAGGCCAGTGTGGTCTACAGAGTGAGTTCAAGGACAGCCAAGGCTACACAGAGAAACTCTGTCCCGACTCCCATCCCCTGCCAAAGACTCAGGTGTTATTCATCCCGAGGTAAATATTCAAGAACTTTTCACGTTCTTCAATATTATAAAATTCTATAAATGTTTGTTGTTTTGTTGTATTTTATATGTCTTCCTCTTTCTCAATTAGAAGGCTAAATTCCATGCCAGGAGGGTGGGACAACAGATGCACATCTCCTCAGGGAGGAGGCATTCCTATTTAAACTTACACTGTGAGAGAAGCTGCTTTATTCTGCTGCCAAATTCAAGAAGACTTATGGGCACAATAACTATGTTTGGATTTTAAGGCCTTTATTAATCAAATCTCCCCAGGGCTGCATGTTGATCTCATAGTAATAATTCACTATCCTACAGCAAAAGGAAAATAAGACAAACAGACCAAGTTACATGTTGCTCGGCCATTGGTGGCTCTTTCAATGTGCATGCCCCAGAGAAAGGGCAAGAATAGTTCAGGAATATCCATCCATGTACTTACCAGCCAGCATTCATCAAGGAAGAATAATCTACCCACTCCCATGCCAGCCCTCCTGCACTTCCAGAAAAAGAGGATGTAAGAGAAAGAGGAGGAATGGTAGGTTTTTGTTTTCATATTAAGAATTACATACACTGGGTAACCAAGCCTCCATTTTCTTTATTCACTATACTTTTGCTTTTTATATTAATATTAATTTAACTTTTTAAGTTCCACCCTGTTAGAGCTCCCTTCTTCCTCATCTTCTTCCTGACAATAAGAACTGAGAAGAGCAATATATCCTAGAAGTCAGACACCCAGGAAACATGTCAGGAATCGACACAAATGACCTGTGGATCTTGGCTGATGAAGGAAGATGTCTGCTGTGGTGAGACTGGGCAATATGACTATCTACTTCCCATCTGGGAATTGACTTATATATTTGCTCCTTTGAAGTTAACTTTCAGAAGTATATTAAGTAATTTGAAGCCCTTAAGTATAGAATTCAGGACATGACACTTAAAATTGCATCATTAGTACAAACAATAGTGATAAAGAAATTGTGGAAGTGTCATCAGAGGAAGATATGCTATTTAGCAAGTTCTCCTACTGGTAACTGCTAGTTTCTATACCTATTTTTCAGTGAGATATTGGGGATGGAATTTAGAGCCTCTTGCATACTGGAAACATGTGCTACCACTGAACTAGACTTCCAGGCCACTCAGGACAATTTTTTTTTGTACTGGAAAGATATGAATTCATCCATAATATTAATGGAATTGTGACTGCCTCACTTACTTTAAAAGAAGAGATATTTTTCAATCTTATTTCACAATGTGAACTAAGAATCCCTTGAAGATCTCCCGTGGAATTAATCCAGCACAAACCTAGCGGAATGCTGAATACCAGCTCTCCAAATGAAAATCCCTCATTTGCAATATTTACCCATTTCTATGCTGTAAGTGCTCCTACTGTGGTTAATTTCAAGCTACCAATGGTGCGACAGCTAGCTTGCAAAATACCTAATAATTTAGCAGTTGGCTGTAAGCCAGTGTGAGTTTCCACAAGTGGACTACAGCATTTCAGCTTCATGGGATTAAGCAGCCTAAGGTTTCGTTTCAGAAAGTAAACATCTTCATTTAAGAAACTTTTGGTCTAGTCACAGAACCCAAATCTCATTCGTCTTCAGTGCCACATGCTGACTCCATCAAAATGCTGCCAAAACAGCCTCTCAGAAAGGCAAAGTTGAGTGTTTTGCTCATGACAGTAAGGGGAGCAGATGGCCTTGAAAGAGTTGTGGTAGTGTCTCAGATAGAGGACAGCAAAGGCACGTCATTCAGGAGATTTGGAGAGAATCCGGTCTCAGCAAGTTTTCATTTTATTTACTGTTTAAAAAGTTCATACACGTATACAATATATTTAAATCTTAGCCACCCACCACCACCTCCCCTCAAGTCCCAGGACACACCAACCTGTTTCCCACCCAGCTTCAAAGTCCAGTTTTTATTAAGATTGTTGTTGTTGTTGTTGTTAGTATTATTATTAATAACCCCTGAGTCTACTTGGTGCTGGGCATGTGAGAATAAGGGCGGGTCTATCTATTTACGAGAGCATGAGCAACCTAACTGTGGCCACATCCCCAAAGGAATGCAACTTTTCCACCTTTGACAGCCATCAATTGCCAATGGCTACTCAGCTAGGGATTGGCTGGGCCTCTAGAGCCCATCCTCCATCCCTACTGGTGTGGTGATATTGTGCACCCCAATAAACTTACCTGGGGTCAGAGAACAGAACAGCCACTAGATACAGAGGCCAGAAAATGGTGGCACACACACCTTTAATCCTAGCTTTCAGAAGGCAGAGATCCATCTGGATCTCTGTGAGTTCAAGATCACACTGGATCCAGCCAGACATGATGACTCATGCCTTTAATCCCAGGAAGTGATGACAGAAAGCAGAAAGGTATATAAGGCATGAGGACCAGGAATTAGAGCCTGGTTAAGCTTTTAGGCTTTTAGCAGCAGTTCAGCTGAGATTCATTCTGGATGAGGACTCAGGACTTCTAGTCTGAGGAAACAGGATCATCTGAGGAATTGGCAAGGTGAGGTAGCTGTGGCCTGTTCTGTTTATCTGACCTTTCAGCGTTCACCCCAATACCTGACTCCAGGTTTGTTTTTATTAATAAGACCTTCTAACATACTGGAACTTTTACTGTCTTCACTGGCTTGATCTTGTGCAAGCCACAGCTGCCTTAAGCTGATGTGTGCATCAGCCATGTCATGGCCAGAAGACAGCATTTCACAACACTCTTCCCCATCTTCTGACTCTTATAGTGGTCTGACCTTCTATGATAATCCCTGAACCTTGGAAGAGGCTAATTGATATAGATGACATGTCTATGACTGAGCGTTGACAGTGACTCATTCTCAGCATCTTGATCCAAGCAGCGTGGTGTTGGAAGTATATTGGTGAACACAGCTACCTTCCAAGTTTTGTTGCTGGTGTATGATAAATAGGAACTGAAGACAGACCAAACTTTTTATATTACTTCTTTTATTTTGAGATTATAATAATGTCATTACCCTCTTCCCTTTCCTCCCTCAGGATCCTCCTATATACCCCTTCTTGCTCTCTTTCAAATTCATGGCCTCTTTTATTATTATTATTATTGTTGTTGTTGTTGTTGTTGTTGTCACATGTGTACATGTATAGGCATTACATAAATATTCCTAAATACATTATGGAGGGGGTAGAAGATAAATACAGAAGAAAGAGAGAGGAAGGTAAAGACAGTAAAGGTATCTGGAAAAGTCATAAGGAATCATACTATAAACGACAAACCTAAAAAAGAAGTACCCTATAATACACTTAAGTCTGTGTATAAATACACACATGTAGTTTGAATTAAATGTTCCCATCTGAGCTGACAATGCTCCCCGCAAGAGGCGAAGACCATATAGCAAAAACCTTGACACCAGAAGCCATTCTCTAAGTTGTTGGTCACGGCTGTCCGAGAGACACCCAAACGTTATAGACTACTGCCTTGTCATTGGTTGTAATCCAGCAGTGAAAGGTAAGTCTTTCTGGCTGAAGACACTAAGCCAAGGTTTTTACATGATAGTTTAGGATAAGTAAATGCAAAAAAGCAAGAGTTTCAAGATAAATCTTGAAAAATACATACTTATTTGATGCTATTATCCTGAAGGGGGATATTTATCCTGATGAAAGTCAATTGAGTGGTCTAGTTTTCAGATCAAAGGGTTGAGGGAAAGTTCATAAAACTATGAAGTTCCTTATAACTTTATCT
>CABHPH010145509.1:28958-48116 GCA_902168325.1 Peromyscus nudipes | reverse complement strand
TGTTATATGAAATGTTTGTTTTATTTTTATTCTTTCCTTCCGTTCTTCATTGCTGGCGATTGAACTCAGGGCCTTGCACATTCTAGGCAAGCACTCTACCACTGAACTGCACTCTGTTCATCTTCGTTGCTGCGGAGTATGAGTGTATCATGATCCTTTTCAAAATCCCATTGGTAGGCATTTGAGTTGTTTTGAGGCGATCACAAATAACGCTACTGTGAATGTTCTTGTTCCAGTCTTTGGTGGTTGTGATGGGGAGTTTTGCCAGCTCAACACAATCTAAATCACATGGGGCGAGGTACTGAGACAATACCTCTCAATGAGGTACTGTCTAGATGAGGTTGGCCTGTGAGGAATTTTCTTAATTGGGTTAACTGACATGGGAAAGACCCACCTTGAATGTGGGCAGCATTATTTCACGACAGCTCCTGGACTGAATAAGAAGGAGCCCATTGAGCATTAAGCATGCATGCATGCATTCTACTTTTGCTCTTGACTGTAGATATGACTAGCTGTTTAAGATCCTGCCATCTGACTTCTCCACGAAGATGGGCTGTAGCCTGGAACTGTGAGCTAAAATAAACCCTGGGGGGGCAGGAGTCAGGGAATTTTATCACCAGCAACACAATGGCAATTAGGGTAGTGGCTTGTCCTGTTTTGGCCTTCAAAAGTGAGAATAGTCTCCCTCTTGTGTACCTGTATTGGAGTGACTGGAAATCCTATGATCATCTCACTAGATGACTTGTAGTGTGACTTCCCTGAAATCAGCTCATTTGAACACACTGGAAAAAAAAATGGTCCCTGACATTTGTCATATACTCAGCACGGCTACATGGAGACACTCAGCAGAATCGCAGAACTGGAGAATCTTTCATACCTTGTAGCCTAGAATTCCCCAAAGTTTAGACTCCCAAGGACCGTCACAGTCATTTCCACCCTATCCTCAAATCACTCGGTCCCTTACTTATTTAATATTTTTTCTTCAAAGTGCCCAAACCTGTTATCATTTAAATATCTGCTTGAAGGTCGGCACCAAGCGTGAAGACCTGAGTTTGATCCTAGAAACTCACGTGGGAGGAGGAGAGAACGAACTTCCCTGGCAAGTTGTCCTCTCACCTCCACACACACTGAGGCAAGCATGTGCACACGCATAAACACACACTCTCTCTCTCAAATACATGCACACTCATGCACACACTGAGATGAGCACATGCATGAACATAAACACACACACACACTCACAAATTAAAAAAAATTTTTTTTTAATCTGCTTTAGTCTTATCCTAATCAATAACAGTAGGGAACTTATACTTTACTATGCTACATACAGTCTTTTTATTGTACAAGAAAACAAACATACAATTCGCTATTCAAATTAAATTGTCAGGCTGTGTGAGAGAATCCCCACAGGCCCCTTCTGGTCCATGCCCTGCCCTGCTCTGTCTGGGAAGATAAGGTCAGCACACGGACAGACGGACGGCCTCAAACAGCTAGCTGCTCTGTCCTTTGGATTTGGGCCATGCAGTTGAGAGGCCCAGTAAAATAGCTATAGTTTGGGGAATTCCTGACCACTGCCTCCACCCTTCCTTTCCTCCATCAGAAGTGGCTGCCTTCTCTAGCCAAGGCAGCCCCTCTCTTAAAGCTAACAGTTCCACGTCTCTGCTCCTTCAAGTCTAAGTGATAAGGATAAGGATTTCCAGCTACTGGGACTCCCAGGCAAGCTCCCTATCACTTGCTGACTCTCTAATCGCCAGTCCCTTTACTAAACCCACCCGACTTCCTGCTTCCATGGGGCCACCTGTCTTCTGCTGGGAGGAATTCACTAACAACAACAACAACAACAACAAAATACCACCGAGTATTTTATGCATTCTTTGCACCTATGCAGATCTTAGCAAAGCCCGGGGAGGGAATTTATCCAAGATCTCTCCACCTGTGAGACCCAGGGCTAGGACCACCCTTCCTGGTCAAGTACTCCTGGCTGTAGATGCTACCCTAAGGTCGGTTTGTTGTTGTTTTGTTTCGTTTGTGTCTCACTCGGTAGCCCAGGCTGGCCTCTAGAGTGCTGGGATTGCACAAGTAAATCTGGCCAGTTCGAGTTCAATGAGACAAAGTCCATTTACTAACCCCTCTCTTATGCTTCCCATCCCTGTCCCAATCCAGGTTCGCTGGTGCCAACTGTGACTGCGTTAATGGCCTGTTTCCAAGACTCCTGGATGTCACGCATGTGCCTCGTGAATTTTCTCTGACTCATCTGGTTCCCCCCTCTCCTTTGATTCCAGTGAAGGTCCAAAGCCCAACACGGCGCCTTTTCCTCGATAAGCCAGCTTCTTCCTTTTCCCTCTCTGTGCAGAAGTGCCCACTGCCTCTCCATCCTTTTCCCTCTCTGTGCAGAAGTGCCCACTGCCTCTCCATCCTTTCTAACTAACTTAGCCCTGGCGGGAATGACAGCTGCTTGTTTGTATTTTCTTGACCTTACCATGAGTCCCCTGATCACCCCAGATTCCTTTCCATATCATCAGTTCAGCCCAAGGCTGACTTCAGGAGCCCTCACTGTGTTACACTGGAGGAGCTTCAGTCTTTAGCCCATTGAGATAAGAGCAACTAGGCCTGGTGGCACAGGCCTACAACCCCAGCCACTCAGAAGCCCGAAGAAGGAGGTTCAAAAGCTCAAAGCCTGCCTGCTCAACTTAGCAAGACCGTATCTCAAAATAAAAAATTTAAGGTGGGGGTGAGGGTGGCTGGGAAAGTAGGTCACAAGTAGAGTGCCTGTCTAGTGTCTCATATGCACAAGGCCCTAGGACTGTCCTCCTTGTCCCTCGACCAAATCAGAACATGAAAGATATTCGAATTAGCCAGAGATGTGTTGTGGACTATCACTTTAACTAGGCAAAGATGTGTTACATCTGTTTATGTTGCATTTGTTTAATTATGTAAAAATGTGTTACATTTGTTTCACCTTGCCTGCCTAAGGCACCTGATTGGTCTAATAAAAAGCTGAACTGGCCAATAGCTGGGCAGAAGAGAATAAATAGGAGGAGGAAGCTAGGCTCAAGAGAGAAAAGGAGAACAAGGGAGAAAGAGAAGGACATTCCTGGGGCCAGAAGCCAGCCAGCCAGCCATGGAGACAGCAGGAAAGTAAGATATACGGAAAGAAAGAAAGGTAAAAAGTCCTGAGGCAAAACATAGATGAAGAGAAACAGGTTGTTAAGTTATAAGAGCTCATGGGACAAGCATAAGGCCGAACATTCACAACCAATGAAAAGCCTCCCTGTCATGATTTGGGAGCTGGTTGGTGGCCTCAAAGACTATTATTACACAAATGAATGCCCATCCCGGTAACATTTTGCCATTTTGTTTTCATTTTTGTTGTTTTTTGAGACAGCATCTCAATAGATAGTTTTGGTGGTCTGAAATTTACCATGTAGACAAAACTGGCCTTGATTTTATGGCAGTCCCCCTGCCTCTGCCTCCCAAATCCTGGGATTACGGTCATGTTCCATCACACCCCAACTCAACAATGTGTGTGTGTGTGTGTGTATGTGTGTGTGTGTGTGTGTGTGTGTGTGTGCATTATATATGTGCAGGCGTATCTGTGATTGTGGGTGCCATGTACATGCAGAAACCAGAGAGCAACCTCAAATACTGTTGCTCAGGTGCCACTCACCTTGTGGTTGTGTTGTTGAGAAAGGCCTTTCATTAGCCTGAAACTAGCCAAGTAGGCTAGGCTGGCTGGTCAGTGAGTCCCAGGGATCCATCCTCATACCTCTGCCTCGTATTTCTGGGATTACAAATGTGTGCCACTACACCTAACTTCTCTTCACACGGGGTCTACACCTAACTTCTTTTCATATGGGTTCTGGTGATGAAACTCCAGTCCTCGTGCACTGACTGAACCGTCCCTCCGGCACTAATTCTTTTTTTTAATCACAGCCTATGCCATGGTCCAAGTCCAGGACAGGGCAGGTCTCGGTTTCCCCGAGTCTCTCATTGGTCTCCAGAGAAACCATCATGCAGTCCAACTCCTCCAGCTGTGATAAGATTAGTGGTGACCTGTATCACCTCTAATGACTTGTAAACTGTTAAGGAGCTGTGCTAGTTTGTTTATAGCATGATCAAAAGCAACTTGTGTAAGCCCCTGGAGCCACACGAGTGGCCAGGCCCCTCCCCCGAGGGCCTCCAACTGCCAGGTTCCACCCACAGAACACTCTAACTGCCCTAACTGCTGGACCCTGTCCTCACCCTATAGAGTAAAAAGCCCAAGCTCAGGACTTGAAATCCCACCAATCTCCACCCTGGAAAGCTCCACCCTGAAAAGTCCCACCACCTTCCCAAGAAACTCTACATAAGCCCTGTGTCCTGTTCAGTTTGCTGCTGTTTCTCACCTGGCCAGAGCCAGCCACCCTCCTGGTTTTTTCCCTCCCAATAAATCTCCTGTGTGAGGTTTGTCGTGCAGTGTGATGTTGAGGTATTCCTTGGCTCCCAGCCGCCAGGACAGCTTTCCATCTGAGCTGTAATGCTTACAACTTGGGGTGGGGGGGGAAGGGCTTATTTGGCTTACACCTCTAGGTAACAGCTCATCACTGGGGGAAGTCAGGCCAGGAACTCAAGCAGGAGCAGAGCAGGAACAATGGAAGGCAGCTGCTTACTGGCTCACTCTCCCAGGTCTTTCCAGAGGCCCTATGAACTGGGATGAAATTACTACCCACTGTTCCTATTTTCCCAGAGCTGACAGAAATGGTGCTGTGTGATGAAATTTTTCCTGAGGAGATGCCACATATATCTATTCATCTCCAGATAAAGAATTCATGACACAGCAAAGTACAGATCCCACCAAAGTCCAACTTGGTGAACCACTGAGTTTTATTGGGGTTACTTTCATGAATATGGGTGAAGGGCTACTTACAGGAGCAGAAATGACTCAAAGATGGCTGTATCACCAAAGCCCACTGCACTACACTACCCCTTCCTTCCTGCCTGTGTGTATGTGCGAGGGTAGGGGGTGGGGTGGGGTGGGGATGTGGGTGTGTTGAGGCAAGCACGTCACTGACTGTCTCCCCCAGTCCCAGAGCTTGGACTGTCTAGAAAGAAGATTGCTGTGCAAGGACTTGGTACTCTGTATCACTGATGTTATCATCCCCAAGGCCAAGGTCCCCAAGGTGCTGAAAGCTGGTGCAGCAGCTGGGCACTTTCATGAATTCTTACTTGTTAGACTCTAGGACAGATGTTCCGAGGGGCTAGGTTTGTAAGACACTGGCCATGCCATCAGTTCCCACAGTAAGTCACTGTCCAAACCACCCTGGGTATTGAGTCCCTCGGGTATAAGAGGGACACAATCCTCCAATGAGGTTCATGGAGGATGCCATAGCATCAAAATAATGTGTGTAACTGTCTTTAATGTACTCCAACGTGTGGATGATATTTATTATTATTTACCCTGGAGCCCCACCTTTCTTTGCGCCCCCCCTCCCCCCGTGAAATGAATAGGTGTTGGCAGCCAGCAATGAACTTTTGCTTCCTTTTCCAGAAAGTTATTTGCACTAGAAACCAGACTTTATTCATAGAATAGAGGACGGGGGAATATGAGATAGCCCAGCAATTAAGAGCACTTGCTGCCCTTACAAAGGGCCTGGGTTCAGCTCCTAGTACCCACATACCATAGCTTACAACCTCCTGTAACTCTAGTTCTAGGGGATCTGATACCTTCTTCTGGCCTCTATAGGCACCAGCATGTACAAGATACACTTACATATACTCACACACACACATACACAGAAAATAAAAATAAATATTAAAAAATGATTAGTGGTTAAACTAGATGGTGGCTCATACTTGTAATCTATAGTACTTGGGAGACAGGAGGATTGCCCTGAGTTTAAGGCCGCCCTGTGCTACAGTGTGGACCCTATAAAGAAATGAATTTTAAGTTCACAGGCTGACTGTGGGGATGACAACTCCTGTGCTTGCTTCAATTTCCTTCCCAGAATGCTTTGCTGGTGCTGCCATCTCTGTCCTTAAAGGAATGGGCTTTGTTACCAACCAGAGACAGCCTGTGCAGAAGGCTGAGGGGGAGGAAGGGACTGGACCATCCTCACCAGCCCCTGGGTGGTGGGTGTTTCATTAAGGCTTCTTTCAGAGGGAAAGAATGTTTTCCCCTGGTTAAGGGAGAGTAATCTGCCAATATGTTCGGTGACGTCTGAAGTCCCCTGCTGTGTCTGGGTGCTTGTTTCTGCTCACATAGGTTGCAGCTGTTTTCTCTCTTGCTTTATCATCACCCCTGTGTCCCATCCAAGTTATTTCCTAGCCAATACTGACGCCAAATAAACAGTGTTTTGGAGTTTCTCAATCAGCTTTGGTGCAGCCCAGCATCACCTCTCACAGTGTCTGGCTCATAAATTAATTTGTCCTTAAATCGAACTCAATTCCACACATCACTCCTCCATCTCCAAAGTCTCACCAGGCCCACAATTAGCTCCCGAATTAATTCCCATCCGCTGAGCTCAGCCTTGGAAGCCTTTCTCCATCTGGTTCTTCAGGGCAACAGCTAGCAGATCCGCGGCCAGACTCAATAATTCTGCTGGCAGACACAGCCTCGGGCAACAGCACGTTACTTAGAAGGGAGGACGGGATTTGGGCATGAGTTCCTTTGTGCACTGTATCTTTATCAGGTATCCACTGGTCCCACTTGGCCTTGCCGCCCTCATCTCCTGCTCTGTCTTTCCCACCTTATCTTTGGCTCTATCCTCTGCCCACAGTTCACCTTACAGGCACCACACCTTTCTGGTTCTGCACACTTGTCATGCTATCCCTTCTGTCTTCATTATTATCTTAATTATGTGAATGTGTGTGGTGTGTATGTATGTGTGTTTGCACGTGTGTGGGAACAGATACCTGGGCATATGTGTGGTCACTGAACCCAAAACTCTCTAACACAGCTAGTCTAGCTTCCCAGCTTGTTCTGGAGATCCTGTGTCGAGCTTCTGAGTGCTAGAATTACAGGTAGGCTGGGCTGCTAAGTCTACCCAGCATTTATGTGGGTGCTGAGGATCTGAACTCCTCATGCTTGTATGGCAAAAAGCATATCCAGTGAGCCATCTCCCCAGCCCTTGAACCCTACAATTATTTACTTTCCTTGTTCAAACTCCCAAGTCACTTTCAGATGTCACTTCTGAATCAGGATAGCATCTGACCATGTCTTAGGGGCAGTCCCCTACAGCAGTATCTCTAGGTTTCTCCTTTGGGGCTGCTCAATCTCCCCAGAGAGAGGTCTTCTGGGCTCTTGCCTGGAAAGTGAGGATCAGACTTCCAGCTCGTTCCCACCCGTAGCAGTGAAAGGGCTAGAAGTTGCTGAGTGTGGTAATCAATATCCCTCTTCGATCCCTCTCGTAACTTAGACGCCATTATCTTCCTGTCCAAACCCACACTGTCTGCCTCCTCAAGGAGCTGAGTTCTGACTTCTGCTGAGTTGAGACAAGGCAGGTATCCAGCAGAAAGAGGTGCAGAGTCTACAAAGCACCAGAGAGTGCCAGGCCAGCAGCTCCTCCCTGTGTGGCCCACCAAGTGTTCAAGGTAACTTCTCCATTCAGCCAGAGTTAGCGCTCAACCAACCCTCTCCCTAGTCTTCTCCATTTTCACTACCTATCAGCTGCCTGCCGTGTTCCCAGTCCCCCTGCGTGTGTTTGCGCATGTGTGTGGTGACCAAAGGACAAACTCCAGTATTGATTCTCAGGTGCCATTCATCTTGTCGGTTGGTTTTATTGTTTTGTTTTGTGGCTGTTTTGTCTTTAATTGGTCTGGAATTTATCAAGCAGGCCTGCTTGCCTGGCCAGCAAGCTTCAGAAATCTTTCTGTCTCTACCTTCCTGGAGCTGAGATTACAAGTGTGTGCACCTGGCTTTTTTACATGCATTCTGTGGATTGAACTCAGGTCTTTACACTTGCAAGGCAAACATTTTACTGACTGAGCTATCTCTTGGGCCATTCTTCTACCTTTGAAGAGCCTGTGGCTTAGGGTTTGATTTGTATGATTTGCTCCGTCAGGTAGGTGTTCCTCATTGGCTTGCTTTCCTGGTTCCAAAATGCTATTGTCCTCTCATACAATCTCTTCCCACAAAGCATCACTGTAAGCCATATTAGTGGGTGAGTGGGCGGAGGTTCGTGGACTGGGTTGCCATCCATGTGTGCTGCCTCAGCTTACTCTTACCTGTCTTGGGCCCCAGGCCATGCCAAGAGTTGGATCTATGTAGAATGACAAGTCAGTGGAGTTTTGTGAAAGCCCAGTCTCACACAAACTTGTTCTTGCAGCAAAAATAAATAAATAATATATGCATATGTGTATAAATAAATAATACATATGTGTATATGTGTATAAATAAATAATATATATGTGTGTATGTGACAAAGATCAAGACAAATGGACAGCCCAAAGCTTGGGAATCTGGATGACCCAGTGTAGGTTCCAGGATTTGCTGTTTATCTGTGGCTTTAATCCTGCCATTTTAGAAGCGAAGGTTTAGCTGGTTCTGAGCCATTTCTTCTTCTGTTCACCATGGTGACCAGGCTCCATGGTTTTCCACTTACGTCTCTCCCTGGGCTTCTCCTGGGCGGTGTTTGCCTCAACCTGTCACACTCAAGGTTCTGAAGAGGTAAATTCGCAGAGGTTCTTACTCCAAATCCCCAAACTGTGTTCCCCAGCTTGGAGTAGGCTTAGAGTCTACACCTACAGTTTTTGAGAAAATAAAAAGACACTTGGAATTCCTGCGGCACCCAAAGCTCATAAGCAGACTGTGTCCTCTTCAGAATGAGCCCTGGTACAGTGCCCCACCCGAGCAGCACACACGGTGGCCTTGGGTTCAAAGCTGCTGCAGGCCAAGGGCCTCTCTGAGTCTTTCCTGTGAACTCACAGCTAAATCTGGTCTTTCTTCCTTTCTTTTCCTTTCCTTCCTTAAGTTAGGAGAGGCCTTGATGAGAGTCCCAGCAGACAGTGGAGGTGAGAATGAATGTGCTTTCTCAAACGTATACTTTTTTTTTTTAACTAATGGTATTTAGTGGGGAGCAGCTTTAGATTTACTGAAAAATTGATCAGAAAATACCAGCTAGTCCTATCACCACCTCTAATGTCCCCATTAGTGCTTTGGACTAGTAGGACACACAGATTCTTGCCTGTGAGCCAATACTGATACCTCACAATTAAAAGTCCGTGGTCTGCATCAGGGTTCAGTCTTGGTGTTGCTCTTTCTATAGGTTGTAACAAGCATACAATGCCTGTGCCCACCATACAGTATCACACAGAATAATTTCACCGCCCTAAGAACCCTTTGCCTCACCCATGCTCCCCATCCCTTCCCTTCCCCCTCCCCCGCCCCCGCCCATATGAACTTTTAACCGTGAATTCTGCCCTCGGACAACCCTGACTGCATCAATGCCCCTCTTCCAGAGGTGGAGGGTAAGGAGGGATGGTGTGGTGATTAATCTTCATTACCAGCCTGACGGGACTTAGAATCACTGAGGAGACACACACTGGGGTGGCGCCATTCTGCAGGTCAGGACCCCACACTGAAGACAAAGGAGAAAGAGGGGGATGTGAGCTGAGCTCATTGTGCTCTCTTCCTGACTGGACACATCACCATCACCCTGTCTCACGCTGCTATGCCTTTCCCCACCAGGCTGGACTGGAGCCCTCAAATTACGAGCTAAAATAAACCCTTCCTGTGGTGGTTTGAATAGGAATGGCCCCCACAGACTCATGTGTGTGAAGGTTTGGCCCATAGGGGATGGCATTATTAGGAGGCGTGGCTTGTTGGAGTGGGTGTGGCCTTGTTGGAGGAAGAGTGTCACTGTGGAGGCAGGCTTTGAGGTCTTACATGTTCAAGCGAGGCCTAGTGTGGCACACAGTCTTCTTCTGTTGCATGCAGATCAAGTTGTTAGGACTCTCGGCTCCTTCTCCAGCACCATGTCTGCCCGCATGCTACCATGTCCCGCCATGATGATAACGGACTAACCTGTGAAACTGTAAGCTACCCTGATGAAATGTTTCCTGTATGAGAGTCGCCGTGGTCGTGGTGACTCTCACAGCGGTGGAACACTGACCTAGACACTTCCTTTCTGAAGCTGTTTCTGTCAGGCATTCTGTTACAGCAATGGATGAAGTCGCTGATGAAGTGAGAAGGGAGTGAGGGGGCTATGGCCTTCCTCGGTGGCCAACTCTCCTCCTCTACCTCCCCTAATCCCCTACAAGAAGGAGCCCAGCCAAGAAAATCAACAGAAGTGAAACCCACTCCCTAGCTCCTTTCCCGCCTCCCCCTCCCAGTCGGATCCTAAGAAGGGATGAAGTCGACACTCATTTAGAAAGGACAGCCCATGAAAGCAGAGGTCTTTTCCTCCATGGTGACGCATTAGAGCGTGTTTATAAATACACACTTTACTATTTTACTAGAACGCTGGTAGACGGTGTGGATTCATCGTGCCAGTGAAGGACAGCTGCTAAAAATAAACTTCATGGATATTGTTTTGCTTTGTACAATTCTGAGAAAGAGTTTCCACTAACAGAGTTCAGCCCTGTTGCTTCCAAAAATTGACTCCGGTTGTCCCATGTGGACCACAAGGATATAATCACGTGGGCAGGACCACAGGCAAAACAACAGGACTTGAAGGGTGAGCATCCCTCCTCCCGCACTGAATAATGCTGTGGTGAATGTCAGCAAATGTAGCCAAATGTCAGCATCTTAAGAAAGGCTGACTTCCTGATTGCTCAACCCTCTCTTTGGCCATAAACACAGGAGTGTTCTGCTACCTACTATCAATCAGAAGGATGCTGGCCTTGGAGCTGGCCAGGGTCTTGGAGGCCCCTGCCATTAAATTGGAAGACTGAAGGGGTCCCTGGCAGGGGGAGCTTCATGGTTTGGGACTTCCGCAGTTTTGTTGTGCCTTAGTTATTTTTGCTGTTCCGTGATAAAATACTCTGACAAGGGAGGGTTCGTTTTGACTCACACGTTACAGTTCATATTAGTGGAGAGTCGGGGTGGCAGCAGCCTGTGGCAGCTGGCTGCTTTGCAGATCAAAGGAAGCAGAGGGAAGATAAAGGTCGCTTTATCCCTTTTATACAGCCCGGGATCCTAGCCTGGAGAGTGGCCCCTCAATGGGTGAATCTTCCCATAGACATTCCCAGAGCCTTATCTCTGAGGTAATTCTAGGTCTCATCTAGCTGACGACTGAGATGGACCATAATACATCGGCTCCTATGAGTTAGAAGGAGTTCATGATCAATAGGACCCTACAGTTGGTTGAATGCTATGCTCTTGCTGGCCTCAAACCCATGATGTAGTTAAGGATGGACTTGAACTTCTTATCTTCCTGCTTACACCTCGCGAGTGCTGAGAGTCCAGCCATGCACCATCAGGATTGGTTCATAGGCTCTGGTGTTGAACACGGGGTTTCACCTGCATGCCGGTCAAGCACTGTACAAACTGAGCTACATTCCCAGCCCCTCATTCATTTTTCCACAAGGAACCCTGTAGTCTTACTTTGCACAGAATGGTAGGACACTCCAAGGGTGGGAGCAGAGAGGGTTGGACACCACCATAAAGCATTCCAATCTTTTAATGATTGGCAGCAACTAGAACATGCCAGCTGGATCTCTGTCCTGCTGTGGATGGCTTGACATGACAGTCCAAGAAGGGGCCCACATTCACTGAGACAGTCCTTTGGAGAAGGGACTCCTGAGGTTGGTGAATGAGGTTCAGAGGGCTGATCCGAGCCACGTTGGTGAGATACTCACATGCCCCCATCTCTGCCGGTGTCTCCCTTTCTTAGTCTGGATTCTGAAGTGGAAAAACAGAGACATAACTTCCTGTGGCAGGAGCGAAGCATGGCATCCAATCCATACGTTGGGACCGGAGCTAAAATCGGATAGGTTTTACACATTCTAACATGTAAGCCTCCATTTGTAGCTAATGTGGCTGTTTCCAATGCTCTGTAATAAGATCTTAATCCCCTTCAGAAATAATCCAGGCTGGAAAGTGGCCCAGTGGGTAAACGCACTTGCTGCTGAACCTGATGACCTGAGTTTGAGTCCCACATGACAAAGGAGAGAAGTGAGCCTGCAGATTGTCCTTTGACCTCCACTGTGGCGTACATGTGCCCCCCCCCATAAATAAATGTACTAAAAATAAAGATATAACCCCTTGGACCTGGCCTAGCTGGTGCACAACATGCATGTCCCCTTCTCGTCAGCTCCCTGCGTCACGGCTGTCATGTACGGTTAGCCATGTTACTCCTTCTGGTAGACTCTAGATGTAGCCTCCCAAGTGTTCTGGGCAGTGACTAAGATCATAGCAGGTCAAGACCATGGAGACAGACCTGCAGCCATGGCAACACCAGTCTTTTGTCTACTCCAGCTGAAATGTTTCAGCCAGTCTAGGGGACGCTGTATAAAAAAAAAGAATTTGTCTGGTTTTTGTCTTAGATCCCTGGGGCAGAGCTTCTAAACCCTTGGAATTTCCTAAGTGGTAGGAGTGTCTTTGGTAGTCATGGTGGGCCCTGGATCACTCCCAAGTTTATACTAACAAGGTGACTAATGGTGGCTGTTCTGTGTGGACTTGAAAATGATCTATGATAGCCATATTTTCAGTTTTGAATGAGAGTTTATGAAGCATAAAGCAAACCAAAGTAAAAGAATAAATACAAGAGATGGATAGGTGGATAGACAGACAGATGTTAGATAGCAAACATCAAATCAGATGTTCAATATATTCAGCTTTTAAAAACCAACTAGGGAACCCTCATTGAGACAATCAAATGACTAGCAAGCCTCTACCTGAGAGTGTCCCCTCAGGTAGAGGCTTGCTAGTAGAAAACAAATAACAGCACAAATGTACCACCATTAAAGGGTGCAGACACCCAGCAGAAATTGACTGGTCAAACCCCATGGAGGCAGCCAGCTGGAGTTCTGATAAAGAAGTCCTGGTCAGAACAGGGTGACTCCTTGGGTGAGACTTCCTAGTAAAAGAACAAATAGCAACAAACACAGATACATCACCAAATCGGGGCCTTACAGACATGCAGCAGAAACCAACTAAAGAAGTTAAGGCAGTCAGCTGGAGTTTCTCTCCACGAATGAGTTTTCCATAGCTGAACTTCCGGCTTCTCTTTCCCAATGCAGGCACTTTTATATCATGAGATAAACAATAGCAACACCTGTTGGAGACAAAGTTTGCCTTCTAGCTGCTTTCAAGGGCATATTTTATTCTGGGGCTGCTTTGCTGTTGTCCCCCATCACAGAGTTAGGGAGGCAGCCCATTCCCAGATAAAGGGCCTTATAGGACACTTGACATAAACATGCTTGGGTCTGAAGTTGGAAGGGGGGCTCTGCCTCCAGAGACAGCTTCTCAAGCAGCTCAAACAGCGCATGATAATTTACCAGTACCATGAACATTACAGTGACCCATTCATATCTGCAGGACAAAGCTAGTGTGGCCCCTGGTGTGATTAGAGGGTTAGGGCTTTGAGTCATGTGATATCAGTGGAAGGGACAGAGAGCCAGAGATGGTGTTCAATCCATCACTCCAGGATCATGAAGCCCCAATAAAAACTCTGGACAATAGGGTCCAGGTGATATGCTGGGGGGGGATCACCCTCTGGTTGTGTGTGGAAGACTCAGAAGCATTGCACTGAGGGCCCTCTTAGTCCTCACTCTCAGGCAGTGGTTCTCAACCTTCCTAATGCTGTGACCATTTAACAAAGTTCCTCACGTTGTGGTGCCCCCTAACCATGAATTTATTTTTGTTGCTACTTCATACTGTAATTTTGCTGTTGTTATGAATCACTATGTAAATATCTGATAGGCAGGATATCTGATATGTGACTCCTGTGAAAGGGTCGTTGGACCCAAAGGAGGTCACGACCTATAGGTTGAGAAACACTGCTCTAAGGGACTTATCTTTATATATGTCCTTTAGAATGAGATTGAAATCAGAGCAAGAGGAGACCCACATGCCTGCCTAGGGCAGCCCTCCCCAGGCAGCATGGAGAAAACTTGCTCCGCCCGGCACTATTATGGTGAGCAAATATATGATGGGATATGGGAGGGAGAGAGAGAGAGAAACAGAGACAGAGACAGACAGACAGACAGAAAGGTTCATGTCCTGTGGAGAGAAGCAGATCTGAAGAGGTGAAGGTGGTGAGGAGTGGGCTGAGGTGGGTGGCCTGTGTGTCACCCTGGGCCATGGTGAGAGCATAGGGCTACACAGAGTTGGTCCTGCCCCTCACTGGTTGCAACACTAGGGAGAAATGGTCCTGCCCCTCACCGGCTGCAGCGCTCAGGGGAGCAGGTCCTGCACCTCTCCTGGGCAGCACAGTGGAGCTGACCCTGTTCATGTCGGGGAGCTGGCCCTGAGAACCTGAGCCTTGACAGATCTGGCCCCGCCTCCATCTGCCATATGGTGTTACGTGTGAGGGAGAGATTCTTTGTCCCTTGCCTCTCGCCATCTGCAGCAGGTGGGAGACTTGACCCCTGGGGTCATGAGAGTGGAAGAGGTGACCCTGCACCTCACCGGCTGCAGCACTGGGAGAGCAGGTCCTGCACCTTGCCAGGGAAGCACAGTAGAGCTGATTCTGTTGGCTGGGGCATGCATGGGTGAACAAGTTCTGAGTGTAAGAGTGGGAGAGCTGGGCCTGCCCCTCATTGGCTGCAGCACTTGGGAGAGTGGCCCCTGCACCTCACTTGGCAACACAGTAGAGCTGGACCTGGTGGTGTAGGAGTGGGTGAGGCAGCCAGAGGGTGTGAAAGCAGGAGAACTGGCCTAGCCGCTTGCTGCTGGCTGCATGGGGTAAACTAGCCAGGGCAGTGCTGGAGAGCTCACCCTGGTAGTGAGAATGAGGGAGAGCTGGCAGGCTGACCAACCGGGCAGCCACCCAGGCCCAGAACTGGGGCTGTGAGTTGGTCCATCCCAACATCCAGCCCATTAATGATCTGCTGGAGCATGGGAAGGGGCCGGTCCTGCAGACCCAAAGTTGTAGAACCTCCAGTCCCAGTGAGGGCCTAGTATTAATAGTGTAGCAAAAACCAGAGGCCTCAGACCAGACCAATGACTCACTGCAGTGAACACTTGCAAGTAAGACATATGAACTAAAGGGTTTACTGTGTGACTGGCTACATCACTACAGCTTCCATGACAAGATTTTGTTGTTGTTCTTTTCTTTTCTCTTAAATTTCACTTCATTTTATTTATTTTCTTTAGGGAGAAGGTTGCAGGGGCAGAGGGTGGACGTGAGAGACGGGGATTGGGTTGGGATCGTGATGCATGCTGTGAAAGCCACAAAGAACCAATAAAAAGTTAAAAAAATAAAAATAAAACTGAAATCATGCAAAAAACACTTGTTGCTCTTCCACAGGGCTTGAGTTGAGTTCCCAGCACCCACGTCAGGTAGTTGACAACCACCCATAATTCCAGCTTCAGGGACATCCAACACCCTCCTTTGTCCTCGTTGGAAGCCACCCAAATGTGGCACACATTCACACACACACACACACACACACACACACACACACACACACACACAAATAAAAACAAATCTTTTTAAAACCCACTAAAATCACATCTATAATGTGCAGGTTTTTTGTTGTTGTTGTTGTATTTTTTTTTTCTTTTTAGTTCTAAGAGTTGTTCTAGAAAAGTATCAAGTAAAAGAGGGTAAGGAGAAAGCCTGACTATGTAGGCAGTTGAGTAGCAGTCCTGGAACTCCCCAGATTATGACTGACATCAGAAGCAATGGTAGTCTTTTTGGGGGGACTGTGCCCTTACGCTGTGGAACCTGCTTTTGCTATGAGTAGCTGGTGTCAGGGTTGCAGCTCAGCTCAGCAGATGTGAAAGGCAAAGAGGAAGCCCCTTCCCCGCAAGGCTGGCAGAGCAGCAGGAGTGCTGGTATGGAGGGCATCTCTGAGGGCAGTGACCCTCTGACGACCTCAGTGAGTTTTCGAGAGGGCAAACTGCCCAACCAGAGCAAGGGGCGAGCTGGGCCGCCTTTCCAGGGAGGACATTCTCCTTCCCCTGGAAGCTCAGAGAAGCAGGGCTTTGGAATGCTGTGAGCCGAGTTTCCCCAGGCATTAATAGGTATGAATGAGGTAACAGTGGTGACCTTCCTTCACAAATTCTTTCCTGCAGTGGCTCCTGCAGTAGTTTCTATGTCCCAAGCTTCAGAAAGTGGCTCCTATGTTATAAACAAGCATAGCCAGCTGGGTGGCCTATTGGGTGCTGCTGGACAGACCCAGCTCGCTCCTTGCTAAGGTTGAACAGACCCAGCTCGCTCCTTGCTGTAGTTGGGCAGTTGACCCTCTCAAAAACTCAGAATGAAACTTACTTACCATGAGAGCTGAGTTAACAGATGGGACCTTTGTGGTGGCACATGACTGCGATCCCAGCACTCAGGATGCAGAGGCAAGAGGACCACAGATTCTGGCCAACAGGAGCTTCAGGCTAGCCTAGGTTATACAGTGAGGTCTATGGAGTGGGGAAGTGCTGTAAGAGCTGTCCAAGAATGGATAGAGGTCTTTAACATGACCACATGAGAGGCTTGAACCTCCAGCTCTTGGAGCATCTCCGAGTCTCTGTCTCCTCTCCTCTTTTTCTCCTCCTCTCTTCATTCTCCTGCATCTCTGCTTTCCATCCACCATGTTATGATGCAGCAAGAGGCCTTCACTAGATGCTAGTATCTTAATCGTAAACTTCCCCAGTCTCCGGAACTAGGAACCAATAACTTTTTATTAAAAAAAAAAACTTTCTATTTGTTAGAAATGACTCGACCTGTGGTCTTCTATTGTAGCCATGAAATAGACTTGCGACTCCCAACAAATTCTCACCCCCCCCCCCACCCCCCTCAGTGCCCTGCAATGCTGACCTTCATGACCTGCCTCATTCAGGCTCCTTTGCCTTGGCTTCCTGGTCAGGTGGAGGGTCACCTCAGCCTCTCAGGTTCAGAGGAGGGGAAAGCTTCCTGCAGGGGGTAGCCTGGGATGTTCCACACCTTTACTCCTTGCAAGTTTCCTATGCCCCTGCCCACAGCTTTACAGGGTCTGTAATGGCTCAAATACAAAATGTTCTTCACATGTCCATGTGTTCAAGGCTTGGTCCCCGCTTGTAGTGCCTGCCATCGGGAGGTAGTGGGAAATTTAGAAAGTAGGGCTTAGCTAGAGGAAACTGACGTGGTCCCACCACAGGCTCAGAAATTCCAGGGCCAGCCACCAGGGGTGGAAACATCTGAAACCCTGAGACAAAATGATTTCTCTTGTCTCACATTGTTTCTCTCGGGAATCTGTCACAGTGATTGACACACCATCTTTCATTACCAGTTCCTCAGGTATTCAGCTGATGTCAGTTGCTTCTGGCCTTGACTATTAAGCACTCTGGGGCTGACACATATTCCCAGGATACCCTAGCATCTCCCATGCATCACTAGTGACCCCATCCTGTCCTGCTGAGGCATAGCTGGGGGAGACATTCCCCCATGGCTGTATAAGATGGCCACCTCTTGCTCTGTTGCGCTCTGTGAGGACACTGACTGCCACGGTTCCTTCTGCCGTAAGTGCATCAGGCCTGAAGGAGTCTTTCAAAGGAGCAGTGCTAGGAATTCAGGAGCCAAGCAGGGGGGCTCTGGCTCAGGGCACCACTCTTGAGTGTGGTGCTGAGTCCGCCACTACACAACCTGAGTCTCTTGTTTAGACTCCATTTCCTTTACCTGTCTTGTAACAGTTAGACCCCTTCCAAGAAAGTTCAAAATGTCAATAAACAGATGAATGAATAAAGAAAATGGGGAGTCCATACACAATGGAGTGCTATTCAGCCTTAAGGAAGAACACAATTAAATCATCTGCAGGGAAATGGATAGGCCTGGAGCTCATCATGTTAAATGAAGTAAGTCAGACTTCAAAGATAAATATCACTTTTTTCTATCATGTATAGAATATGGATTTCAATGTTTCGGTGTATATATTTCCCCTTCTACTCTCATGTCACATATGTAATTGGCTGTTTCTCTCCTGCCTGTTCCCAAATACCTGGCAGCCGCTTCCCAAATAATTGACTTAATATTACTTATAAATGCTCGGCTGATAGCTTAGGCTTGTTACTAGCTAATTCTTACACTTAAATTAACCCATATTTCTATTTATGCTTTGCCATACGGCTCATGGCTTGTTACCTCATTTTCTATATGTCCTGCTTGCCTGTCGACTGGCTGGCATCTCTCCTGACTCCACCCTTCTTCCTCCCCTCATTCTCTCTGTGTTAGGCTGTCTTGCCCAATCTCTTCTTGCCCTACTTTCGGCCAATCCATTTTTTTTTTATTAACAACGAGTCTAATCCACAGCACATATATACACATATGACAGGAAGGTAGAAAGGTGATTATATGGGAAAGGAAAGGGGTCAGGGGTCAGGGGATAAGATTAGGTGTTGTGTAACAATATATTTCCCGGAGAAATGCAACACACACATCTATTCATCCCCAATAGGGAGCACATGACAGACCAAAGTACAGATACCACCAAAGTCCAACTTGGTGAACCACGTGTTTTTATCAGGGATACTTAACAAAAGGAGTATGGATAAGTGGTTACTTACAGGAGCAGAAATGACTCAAAGACAGCTGCTCACCAAAGTCCACTCCAGTATGGGTGACAGCTCACAAAAGCTGAGAACCTGGAGCACACTGCACAGCACAGCCTGCAGGCAGCTCAAGAGTTTAAAGAGTTCCCTTCCAAGTGCCTCAGTTGGTCTAAACCTCTTTTAGGCAACTTAGCTGGTTTCTGCTTCTCCCAGGCTGCTGGGCTGGTCCCACAGTGTCCCTTAAGCTTGGTTTGTCTGAGAGTGACTCTGAATAGTCCTTATAGCTTATTCTGGGAGGCAGGGGCCTATAATTCTGTTCAGTTTCAGGGACTTCCTGAAGCTATTTTGAGTTGTTTACCTTCCTGCTTAAAGAGCTTTCCTGAAGGATGAATGGTTCTATTCTGGAGAAAACTGTTACACAACAGTAGGTAATTGGGGGCTGAATATGAAAATAAATTCTATATATGTATGAAAACATCATTATAAAACTCATAATTTTATAAATTATATATGCCTATAGTAATAATTCTCATTTTGTTCAATTAAAAAGAATGTTTCTC
>CABHPH010145509.1:10808-25128 GCA_902168325.1 Peromyscus nudipes | reverse complement strand
CCTGCTACACACATGTGCTTTGGTGAGGCCCCCTGCTACACACATGTACTTTGATGAGGCCCCCTGCTACACACATGTGCTTTGATGATGCGCCCTGCTACACACATGTGCTTTGGTGATGTGCCCTGATACACACATGTGCTTTGGTGAGGCCCCCGATACACACATGTGCTTTGGTGATGCGCCCTGCTACACACATGTGCTTTGATGAGGGCCCCGCTACACACATGTGCTTTGGTGAGGCCCCCTGATACACACATGTACTTTGGTGAGGCCCCCTGCTACACACACGTGCTTTGATGAGGCCCCCTGCTACACACATGTGCTTTGATGAGGGCCCCTGCTACACACATGTGCTTTGGTGATGCTCACTACTACACACATGTGCTTTGGTGAGGCTCCCTGATACACACATGTGCTTTGGTTTAGGGAAGATTCATAAACTTTGCTGAAGGGAAAAAGGTCCTGTGGCAAGCTAGCTGAAGCCGGTTTCCTTTTGCTTGTTTTCAGTGGCTTGTTGAGCCCCTCTCCTGCCCTGGAGTAGAGCTAGTCCTCTTGGGGATGTGGGTGATGAACACATGCACAAAATAAGAAAAAAGAATGTGTGACTTAGAATCAGGAGATCTGGCTTGGATGCTGGCTTGCTCAGTGTTTTTGAAGCTGTGGGTGGGTCACCTCTCTCCAGGTTCGGTTTTCTTTTCTGTAAATTGGGCTTCCTGGGCCTCATAGTCTTCAGGCTGCTGGGAGGTTTAAGTGAGAACATATCAAAGCATCCAACAAAGCCACTGGCTCACAGAAGGCTCACAGCTCACAGATATGTGATGCTGTTCCCTGAAAGCCCCCACTGGGGATAAACTCCCAAAAGAAGAGTCACACCCTATCTCTAGCCACCCTGTGTGAGGGGGCATTTGAGAGTTGGGGTTGATGCCAACAAAACAAAAACTGCTTTAAGTCATATTATAGGCTGTCAGTCAGAAAGTCTTAATTTTTAAAAATTACACTTATGTATTTACTTAGGGGGCAGGTGCAGCATGTTGTAGAGATGGACGGACAATTGGCCAGAGTCACTGGTCTCCCTCTATGATGGGACTCAGCAGGCGCTTCGCCCTGTGAGCCATCTCACGGGCCCTCAAACCTTTTTAACATTTATTTAGTGTGTGTGTACGACTGTTTGTGTCCACTCAGGTGCACAGAGTGGCTGTGGGGTCAGAGGACAACTTGTCTGAGTCGGGTTTTCTCTCTCCACCATGTGGATCCCAAGATCTTAAGTCTTGACGGCAAGAGCCCTTTCCTACCGCGCTATCTCACTGGCCCTCAGCTATCTTTTAGCATGTCTTTCATTTTCACTTGCTTTTATTTTTGACACGTGACGGTTTAATATTGATTGCCAACTCAATGAGATTTAGAATCAACCAAGCGACAAACCTCTGCGCGTGACCGTGAGGGGCTTTCCAGAGGGGGCTGACAGAGGGGAAGAGCCACTTGAACGTGGGCGGCACCGGGATAAACCCCGCCTCCTCATATTAGTTACTTGTCTCACTTCCATGACAAAAATACCCGAGAGACTAACTTTAAAAGGGAGTTATTTTCTCACATTTCTGGGGTTCAGTCATCACAGCGGCGGGGGCGGGGGGTATCATGATCATAGGAGCTTGAGGCAGCTGGTCACATGGCATCCACAGCCAGGAAACAAAGAGATGGATGCCGGACTTGAGCTCACTTTCTCCCATTCAGTCAAGCTGCTTTACCCACTGAACCATCTGGCCAGCCCAAACACGGGCTTTTTAAATAAAAGCTTTGTTGAGATAGAAATCACACAGTGTTAAAAACCACTCTAAATTGTACACTTCCATCATTTTTAATATATTCTTAGTATATTCACAGAATTGTGTGACCATTACCACAATCTCAGAACACTTTGTCACCCTCAAGAGAAAATGCGCACCTTGGAGAGACAGCTGAGAGGTTACGGGGTCTTACTGCTCCACCAGAGCACTGGAGTTCAGGTCCTAACAAATGGCTCACACACACCTGTAACTCCAGCTTCAAGAGACCCAGCACCCCTTTCTCGCCTCTGTAAGCACCCCCACACACAAAATAAAACTTAAAGAAACCACACTCTAAGCCACTCTCCATTTAAAAGTGCTAACTTTTAAACTGGGGCTGGGTCCCTTTCGGTTGGCATGAGTGACAGCTGGCCATTTCTCCATGGCAGTCCATCGTCTGACCATACATAACAGAACCATGATCTTTCAGGTGCCCTGAGAAGTGGCTTGGGAACTGAGTCAAGGGTAAACTCAGCAGGGGATGCAAGAGGAACACAGTTCATTTCTCCCTCACCCAATCCTACAGGCAGCTGGGGGCAGCTCACAGCTCCTTCTTGCCTAGTGTAAAACTGCTTTCTCGGGATCCAACATGCCAGCTGGAGCTCTGGCCAGCCAATCCTCTTTCCAGACAGCAAGAGTAAGGACAGAATAAAGGCTGTATGCCATTGGCTTTTCGGAAAACATGTCAGTGACTTCCAAAAACATATCTACTAGCATCCCATTGACAGGAACTTGCTCATATTGCCACGTTGACCTGCAAAGAAAGCTGGGGGATTTAGCCCTATTTAAATCAGCCACAGTAGCTGTTATTAAAAAAGGAAACTAGGCATTGGAGCATGTATCCAATAGCAAGTGCTTAAATAGTCCTGCATAGCAAAACAACTAAAACTCTGATATACATCAATAACCCTCCCAGCAATACCACCCCCCACCCCCCACCCCCCCCGCACTCCACCCACACTTGCTCTCAGGTTCTTGGTTAGTTGGGAAGCTTTGGATCAGCAACAGCCTTGATAAGCTTAGATTCAGCTCGAGGTTGGGTCGAGGTTGGGTCCTGTCCATGCAGCTCCGTATTTCCCCAGGACCAGCACTACTATGGTGTGTTCTCTTCATGGCAAATGGTAGGTACACAAGAAGTCAATCAAAGACATGTGATGCCTTTAGAAGCCTCCTGAGTGACTCCTTCCTACCCTCTGTTAACCAAAGCCAGATGCAGGCCAAGTTAACATCAAGGACAGAAGGGATACTATTCACTTTGATACCTAACATTATAAAAATCACACAGCAAAGGGTCTGTGCATAAAATTTGAACACAGGGAGTGGTTGAGCATGGTGAATAATGATGCATTGTTCTACAAAAGATAATGAACATTGCCAGGTGTCCTAGTCAGCTTTAACTGTCAATTGGTCCCAACCTAGAGTCACTTGATAAAGAGTCTCAACTGAGGGACTGTCCATATCATGTAAGTCTGTGGGCATGTCTGGGGGAGGGATTCCTGATTATTAATTGATATGGGGGAGCAGCCCATTGTGAATGGCACAGTTCCCTGGGCAGATATAGTTACTAGGTGGGTAAATGAGCAAGCAGTGTTCCTCTGTGATTTCTGCTTCATGTTCCTGTTTGAGTTCTTGCCCTGATTTCCTGCAATGATGGACGGTGACATGGAAGTATAAACCAAATGCATCCATTCCTCCCGAAAGTTGCTTTTGCTGAGACTGTTTTATCGCAGCAACAGAGAGGAGGCCAGAACACCAGTAATCCTGGAACCAGCCATTCATCCTCTGAGGTCCCCAGGAGCAACTGCCTCTTGCTGTTGCTATGATTTCGACCCTGGCCTGACTTCCGGGTTGATCCCCCTTGATAATCTATCTGCCTTTTGGGACTAAGCTAAGCTCTGCCTCTCACAAAAGTGCTTCAAGCCACAGTTCTTATTTCCTTTCCACCAGCCACCTGCAGCTTTTTCCTGCCTAGAGACGGGCTTCTAAGACTCCTCAAGTGTGACCAGAACATACTGGATTTCGCTTCAGTTCCCAAAGTTCTCATTGAGGGCCAGATCCTCTTTACCCTCTGTCCCTCCCAAACACAAAGGGCTTATCGTGTTACTCTTCTGTGATATCACAGCTTAATGATCCTTTAGGAGGCAGTGAGATTCCAGACAATCAGACCCTTGAACCCCAAAAATCGATTTTATTTTGCTGGATTAAGACCGGGTTTATAGAGGCAGATGACTGAATTGGTAGAGTGCTTGCAGCTTAAGTCTGAGGACATGAGTTCCCATCCCCAGCACCCACATAAAAAGCCAAACCTGAGGACTAGAGAGATGGCTCAGTAGTTAAGAGCATTGGCTGCTCTTGCAGAGAACCCGGGTTCAATTCCTCACAGAAACCTAGGCTCACGATCCTCTATAACTCCACTCCATGGAATGTGATGGCCCTTTTCTGCCCCTGCCCCGACACTACATGCACATGGTGCACACACGTACGTGTAGACATCGCACTCACACACATAAAACCATAGTAATAATAATAATTTAAAAAACAGACCTGGTGTACATTTATAATTCTAGCACTAGAGAGGCAGAGACAGGCAGATCCCTGGAACTTGCTGCCCAGCTAGCCTGGCAAAATTGGTGAGTTCCATCCAAGTCAGTGAGAAATCAGAAAATAAGATGCGATTGAGGAAGATGTGCATTTTATCTGGCGTGCACATGCTCCTGAATGCACATGTGCGCACACACACACACACACACACACACACACACACACACACCAAAAAAAGCAGAACTGGTTTTACAACAGTGAAAATTCAGAATTCAGTGACCAGCTTAGCTTCCCCAAGGGGTGACCTTTTCCCAGTTTACATTCTCAGTAAGTCACCCTGCTAAATGGTAATTACTTGAGCTTCAGGCAAATTTCCGAAAGGTTTTGGTCAACCTTTTTGGAATAAATAACCTTCAGTGTACCTCACTAATGCCATTTGCCTTAGCCCACTTCTGCGTTAGTGTCTTCGTTCATTGCTGTGACAAAACTTGGATTCAGTCCATTGTTGAACCATAAAACTATTCAGTTCCGGCCCGTATCCATGGAATGGTGCCACTGACCTGCAGTGTGGGTTCCCCTCAGTCTCTGTAAGCACTCTCACAGACACCCAGAAACCTGTTTCCCAGTGATTTCTTGACCCAGGCAAATGGATGAAGATCGACCTGAGGAAAGTTCACTCAGAAACCTAAACTTCTTCTTGGCTACAGCCTAAAGTTAGCACCAAATATAAAAACTGCTGGGCAACTAGTTATTCAACAAATGACAGTGACTTCTGTCACACTAGGGCTGCCCCTCCCCATACAGGTGGTTTCAATGTGGTCTTTGTGTAGCTTAGGGATTCAAACTGGTTTCTTACACCTTTTCCAGAAGGTGACACACACACACAAAAAAAAAATGAGCCACAGGTGAAAATAAGTCATCCAGCTAGGCATGTTAATGCACACCTTTAATCCCAGCCCTCGGGTGCTGAGGCAGGAGGATCTCTGTGAGTTCCAGGCCAGCCTGGTCTATGTAGTAAGTTCCAGGACAACCAGGGCTATGCATAAAGATCCTATCTCAAAAAATAGTAGATTATTTGATAATTTCATAAATGTAATAAAATGTATCTTGGTCATATCCACTCCCAACTCCCCCTTCCCACTGCCCTGGGGCACTTCCAACTTTCCTCCTCTCCTTCACACCCTCTCTCTTTTTTTCTCATTGTCCATTGAGTCTAATTAATGCTGCCTGTTGAAATGTTGGCTGCTCTGGTTGGCTTGATCTTTTACAGGTAATCGTAGCTGCCCGAGGCCATGAATGTAATGGCCATATTATGTCTTGAAGACAGAATCCCCTCCCCATCCTTTGGCTTTTTCATTCTTTTTTTTTTAAAGATGTTTAATGTAAATATTTATTGGGTTTTTTGTTTGTTTGTTTGTTTGTTTTTGGAGACAGGCTCCAGAACATGTAGCCTTGGTTGTCCCAGAACTTGATCAATATGTTGGCCAGTTGGCCTCAAACTCACAGAAATAATAACAACATCAAGTGATAATGAGTAATCTGAAGTAAACTTACTCCCTCACATCTGGGAGGAACATGAAAACACATTCCTAGAACAATTCCATGTTTTGAAGAAACTGAGGTCACAAGACTCTTGTCTTTTTTCTTGAAATGTTCTCACAGCACTCAGAAGTCTCCTCATACGACTCCATCCCTGGACCATGTTCTCACAGGCCCCTGTTCTCAATGGGTGCAGGGTGGGCGTATGGCTCCAGTGGTCACTGGTGCCGCTGGGGATGGTTGGCTTGCCGAGGGGGCGGGGCTGGTTTTTTTCCCCGTTCTTCCTCCCCTTCTTCTGCAATGTTCCCTGAGCCTTAGAGGTTTAAGTGTTGATATAGATGTCCCACTCAGGGCTGAGCGCAGCACACAACAGTTACTTATTCTCAGCACTTGACCTTTTAGGATCTCTGTGTTACCGTTGACCATTGCAGAATGAAGCTTCTGGCCAATGTTGAAGGATATGTATATATATATATATATATATATATATATACACACACATACAGGATTTATGGAAATGACACACTGGCTGCAGTACAGCTAGTCCAACAGTGGCTGGCTGTGAACAGAAAGCCCAAAAATCCAGTAGTTGCTCAGTCCACAAGGCTGGATGTCATAGCTGGTCTTCAGTATATGATGGAATCCCAAAGAAGTAGGCTCCAATGCCAGTGGAGGAATGGGTGTGCTAGCAAGATGAGGGCAAGCAGGCAAAGAAGAAGGAAACCCTCCTTCTTCCAAGTCTTCATATAGACTTCCAGCAGAAGGCATGACCCAGATTAAAGGTGTGTCTTCCCACCTCAAAGATCTGGACTAGAAGTGGGTTAACCCCTTCAAACCAAGCAAAAATAGTCTCTCACTGGTGTGCCCTCCACTTCTGGATTGTAATTCATTCCAGATGTAGTCAAATTAACAACCAAGATTAGCCATCACAAATCCACCCCTGTCAATTGGACACATGACTGTATCTCCTTATGTCATGATTAGTTTCCAAATGAAAACAATAACTAGGTCACAATAATGCCTAAACATGATATTACTATCCCAAGGACAATTGCAAATGCATTACATATCTAACCAGGTCATAATTGTGTCTAACTGTACAACTGCAAAGACATTATACATTTAAGACAGGTGGAAATGTCCCTTGAGGGACATTCTTTTAGTGTCTTAAATTTAAACATGACAACCATTGATATTCTCTTCATTGATGTTACATCATCACTGATAAAGAAATTGAGGAAAGAAAACACAAATATCTGTACGAACTCATTCTTAACAAAATACAACAGAAGCACTCATGTCAACTCTAACCCTCGTTTCTGCAACTGGTCATGTGGCCTTAGCTGGTCTTTATAACTACCTTCTTCTACCACCCATTCTGTATTTCCTCCACCTTCAGCAAGAACCTCAGCAGGTCTTGGCTCCTTTCCTGGAGGAGTTACCCACACAGTGTGTGTCCCTGTCATCCTGCCTGGATTAGGCTGCTGTAGTTTTCCATTGACTTTAATCACAGGGCATGGGAACACCAAGAGACGCCCTAAAGGATCTCTTGCATTCCAGACATAATCCTTCTTACCTCCATCGTGGAGAAGCAATCCAATTTCCCTTTAATAATCTGGATCAATCACTCTCCAAAAACTCTTATTCCTTTCTTAGCCTGTTGATGTAAGTGCATTAGACACCCAAAGACCAGGGGGAAGTCTGAGCTTCCAGTTCAATGAAATGATTATTGTGGCTCCTGGCAGGAGCACTCCCTGCTCTGGAACCAAACAGAACTTAAGGTCGTGGGAACAGGAAGCAAAAATTTTACTAGAGGTGATAGCAAGTGAAACTACTCTCTTCCCACCCTTTGACTCCTCGACCCATGGATCCTGGCTAAGGGAGAAACCGTACCATGTATTGGATGCTGATTGAAAGTATACACTGCCTTCTGGAGAACCCTGCCCAGTCCTCCAGGCTGCTGCCACCTCATTGGCACTGTCAATGTCTCCAAAAGGCCATTCCATCTTTCTATCAGGCCCGTTGCTTAAGGATGGTAGGGAACAGGGTAAGACCAGTGGGTTCCATGATAGTGGGCCCTGCTGTAGAATATTATTTTAAGATGTGTTATATTTGTTTATGCTGTGGAATATTTGTTTGGTGATGCAAAGATGTGTTGCATTCTTTTATGTTACATTTATTTAATTCTGTGAAGCTATGTTACTTTGCTTGTCTAAAACACCTGTTTGGGGCCGGGCAGTGGTGACTCACGCCTTTAATATCAGCACTCGGGAGACAGAGGCAGGCAGATCTCTGTGAGTTCGAGGCCAGCCTGGTCTACACAGAGAGATCCTGGACAGGCACCAAAACTACACAGAGAAACCCTGTCTCGAAAAACCAAAACAACAAAAAACCCCCACCTGACTGATCTAATAAAGAGTTGAATGGCAATAGCAAGGCAGAAGAAAGGATAGGCAGGGCTGGCAGGCAGAGAGAAAAATAGAAGGAGAAAAAGAGAGAAAAGAGGGTCAAGGAACAAGAACAGGAGAGGAGGACTCTAGGGGCCAGCCACCCAGCCACACAACCAACCACAGAGTAAGAATAAAAGTAAGATATACGGAAGTAAGGAAAGCCCTGAGGCCAAAGACATAGGGAATAATTTAAGATAAGAAAATGTGGCTAGGAACAAGCCAAGCTAAGGCTGGGCATTTGTAAGTAATAATAAGCCTCGGTGTGTGATTTATTTGGGAGCTGGGTGGTGGGCCCCCCAGAAGAACAAAGAGTCAAAAGAGTAAAAAACAACCAACAACAGGGCCCACTCTCGCCCTTCTCCAGCTGTGAAGTGAGTTCCTTGGCCAGAAGCAACACTGTGTGTAGTACCATGAGGTGAATAAGGCTTTCTCTGAGTCCAAGGATAGTGGTTTTGGCAGAAGCATTACATGCAGGAAAGACAAATCCATAACCAGAATAAATATCTACTCCAGTAAGGACAAAACATTGTATTTCCCATAAAGGAAGTGGTCTAATGTCAACTTGCCACCAGGTTGCTGGCTGGTCACCCCAGGGAATGGTGCCATATCCGGGGCTCAGTGTTGGTCTCTACTGTTGGCAGATCTGGCACTCAGCAGCAGCTGTAGCCAGGTCCGTGTTGTTGAGCCCATGCATAACCTCCATCTCTGTCACCATGGCCACTTTGTTCATGGGCCCATTGGGCAATGCAAGGATGGCTAGAGAAAGAGGCTGACTGTCCACAGAACAGGTCATCTTATCTACTTGTTCATGGAGCTCCTTCTCAGCTGAAGTCACGCTTTGATGAGCATTTACATGGGATATAAATATCTTGACATCCTTTGTCCATTTGGAGAGATCTATCAACATACTTCTTCCCCAGATGTCTTCCTCACCAATTTTCCAGTCATGTTCTTTCCAAGTCCTTGACCGTCAAGTCAATTCATGAGTCAGTGAGCAATTGCACATTGGCCATTTCTCCTTCCGAACAAACTGAGTGGCCATGTACACTGCTAGAAGTTCTGCCCACTGTGAAGAATTCCTTCACCAGTATCTTTCAGGGTTGTCCCAGAAAGGAGTTGTAATGCTGCAGCTGTCCACTTCCGGGTGGTGCTTACATAATGTGCAGAATCATCAGTGACCCAGACCCTAGTCTTCTCTTCCTCAGTCAACCAATCACAGGAACACCCCATGAGGCGCTAGGTACATGCTTGGCAGCAGACGACGTTGTAACAGGAGTAGAAACCATGGGCAATTGAGAAACTCCTTCACGTCATTTGCTTGTAGTCAGGACTTGCTTGGGCCTGATCACGTATATACCACTTCCGTTTGGTAATCGATTGCTGCTGTGTGCATCCTACTTTATGACTTGCTGGGTCAGATAACACCTAACTCATGATGAACGGCTCAGGTTGCATGGTAACTTGGTGACCATTGTTAATTGTTCAGTTTCTACTAAGGCCCAATAGCAGGCCAAAAGCTGTCTTTCAAAGGGAGAATTGTCTGTAGATGATGATAGAACCTTGCTCCAAAATCCCCATGGTCTTTTCTGTGATTCTTCTATGGGGGATGCCGAAGTTCCCTATCTGCCACTGACACGTCAAGTACCATTAGGTCTTCTGGATCATGGTCCAAGTGGTACAGCAGCCTGCACAGCAGCCGGGACCTGTAGAAGAGTCTCTCCTCTTCCAGCCTGCACAGCAGCCTGGACCTGTTGAAGAGTCTCTCCTGCTCCAGGCCCTACACAAAGCTAGCAGCTTTCTGAGTTCCTTGGTATATGGGCTGAAGTAACACATCCAAGCGGGGAATGTGCTGTCTCCAGAATCCAAAGAGGTCCACTAAATGCTGTGCTTCTTTCTTGGTGGTAGGAGGTGCCAGGTGCAATAATTTATCCTTCACCTTAGAAGGAACATCTCTGCATGCCCCACACCATGGGACTCCTGAGAATTTCACAGAGGTAGAAGGTCCTTGAATTTTGGTTGGATTTATTTCCCAACCTCTGATATGCATATACATTACCAATGAGTCTGAAGTGGCTGCTACCTCCTGCTCACTTGATCCAATCAGCATAACACTGTCAATATAGTGAACCAGTGTGATTACTTTGCAGAAGAGACAGACAACCAAGACCCCTTCTGAGTTATAACACAGGGCAGGAGAGTTAATACATCCTCAAGGTAAAACTGTAAAGGTGTACTGCTGGCCTCGCCAGCTGAAAGCAAATTGCTTCTGGTGTCCTTATGGACAGGTACCAAGAAAAAAGCATTTGCTAGATCAATATCTGTATACCATGTACCAGGAGATGTGTTAATCTGCTCAAGTAAGGCCACCACACCTGGTGCAGCAGCTACAGTTGGGGTCATTGCATCACTGAGCTTTCCATAGTTAACTGTCATTCTCCACAATCCATCTGTCTTCTGTGCTGTCCCGGCAGAAAAGTTAAAGGGAGATGTGGTGGGAACCACTACCCCTGCATCTTTCAAGTCCTTGATGGTGGCACTCATTTCTGAAATTTCTCCAGGGATGTAGGACTGGGTTTTTTGTTGTTGTTTGTTTTTTGTTTTTTGTTTTTTGTTTGTTTGGTTGGTTTGGTTTTTGGTTTTTTGAGACAGGGTTTCTCTATGTAATTTTTGGTTCCTGTCCTGGAACTCACTCTGTAGACCAGGCTGGTCTCGAACTCACAGAGATCTGCCTGCCTCTGCCTCCCAAGTGCCAGGATTAAAGGCGTGCACCACCAGCGCCCGGCGCAGGACTGTTTTTGATTCACTAGTTTCTTTGGCAAAGGCAACTCGAAAGGCTCCATTTAGCCTTTCTTACCATAATAGTCCTCACTCCACAGGTCAGGGAACCAATGTGAGAGTTCTGTCTATGCCAATTATACATTCTGGAACTGGGGAAACAGCCCCAGGATGAGTTTGGGGACCCACTGGACCTACTGTGAGTCAGTCTTCAGCAAAAACTCCATTAATCACCTGACCTCCATAAGCCCTTACTTTAACTGGAGGGCCACATTGTTTCTTGGTATCTTCTGGAATCAGTGTCAGTTCAGACCCAATATCTAATAGGCCCCAGAAAATCTGATCATTTCCTTTCCACCAGCATACAGTTATCCTTGTGAAAGGCTGTAGGTCCCTCTGGGGAAGGACTGGAGAAAGGTTAACAAACTCCTAGGTGTCTTATCAAGGTCCTTCTTCAGGGGAACCTGGCTATCCCTCCATTCAAGGGGTTCTGGGTCTGCAAACTGGCTCAAGCCTGGAAATGGATTCACCGGCCAAGATTGTCTTTTACCACGATCCTCCTTACAGGAGCATGGGTGACTCAAAGGCAGCTTTATCACCCCAAACCCGTCTAGCATGGATGAGTCCCCAGAAAGCTGCATCCCCAGAGCTCTCTGCACAAGTTATAGGCAGCTTGGCTGGCCAGTCTCCTCTCCCCAGCGATTGTTACTGCTTAGATAATGTCGGGGTGGGAGTCTGGTGGATCTTGTAACTTTCTGAGTTTCCTAAACCTGGGAAGTTGAGCGCGTTTCTCTCCTCCCACCAGGAGGCATGTTTTAGTTCAGAGGAAAAAAGCAACAGAGAGAGCAGGAGATGATGGAAGAGATGTCAAAGCATTTGGGGTTTAATTGCTATACAATGCGGGGGTCACCTTCCGGACAGTGGGGTGAAAGTGCTAGATCTTTGTCATATTTCCCTCTCCACCCATTTCCCCAGCTTAGCCCTACACACAGAACACACAGGACCTGGCTCGCTCTGTGTGTTCCGCTGCTCAAGACCCACAGATTCTAAGAAGCCTTTTAACACTGGCAGACTGGACTGAATGTCATCGGCACAGCCCCAGGGTCCGAGTCACTGTGTCATTGTTCCTTTAGAGGGCTCCTGAACCCATTTCTGCTCCATTTGCTCAGTTCTAAGGGGTGGGGCAGGGGGAGGAGATGGGAGTCCAGCAGAGGTGCTGACATGATTGGAATGTTCCCCTGGCTTCTACAATACCTCGTGGAAATTTTTGCCTGAAGCTGTCATGGCAGTTGCTCTGACGTCCTTTGAGCCCAGGTCAGCAGACACAGGACAGGGGTGAGTTAGAACATATAGACACCAGCTGAGTGAGCACAATTCAGAGCTGACTCCTCCTGCATTTGTCAGGGCTCTCTAGAGTAACAGAACTTATAGAATGAACACACACACACACACACACACACACACAATTTATTGGAATGACTTACAGGCTGCATTCTAGCTAATACAACAATGGCTGGCTGTGAACAGAAAGTCCAAAATTGAGTGGTTGCTCAGTCCACAAGGCTGGGTGGCTCAGCAGGTCTTCAGTATATACTGGAATCCTAAAGAAGTAGGCACCAATGTCAGTGGAGGAATGGATGTACTAGCAAGGTTGAGGGGAAGCAGGCAAAGAGCAAAAGCTTTCTTCTTCCAACTCCTTATTTAGGCTTCCAGCAGAGGGTGTGGTCCAGATTAAAGGTGTATTTTCCAGCCTCAAGATCTGGAAAAAATGCTTGTGTTTTCATCCTCAAGATATGGATCAAAGATGTGAGTCTTCCCACCTCAAAGGTCCAACTAGGAGTGGATTCACCCTCTTCAAACCAAGTAAAAATAATCTCTAACAGATGTGCCCTCTATTTCTGGATTGTAGTTCATTCCAGATGTAGGCAAGTTGACAACCAAGAATAGCCATCACACTATGCTAGGATGTAAATGTTCACCAGGAGTGACCAGCCATTATGCTCCATCCCCATTATGCTCCATCCCTGACAACCAGCCATTAGGCCTGTTCCCACAACAAAAGGCATACCTCTAATGGCAGCTCAAGATGGGCAGCGCAGGGTCACAGCTACTGTAAAGTCCCTATGCTCTTGGTGAGAAAAGCATAACTCTGCCAGGTGGGTAAGAGGACCCTGAGTAACAGCTATTCAAAAAGAACAGCATTGGTGTGTTTAAGACATCTGGCGATATCTTTGCTGTGTAAATGTCCCATCTGCCCAAGTGGCCAGACTTACAGTCTCCTGTCTCTGAGTTGTTCAAAATGTAACCTGGGGCAGGGACCCAAAAGAGATTTAAGGATGACAGTGTGTGTGGAACGCAGAAGCCTCAGGAATGTATGTCTAAGTCAGTAAAGTCTTCTGTTTGAGGCTGGCTTTTCTTTGGGCATTGGGCAGAACTAGACAAATGCTACTAAAGATCTTCCCCTTCATCTCTAAGTGCACGGACTGATGTCACACTGGGACGGCATGTTATTTCTATAGCACTACCACTTAGCCACACTCCCTAGCCTTGCACCTTTTAAATTGTTTGCAAAAAGGTTTATGTCTTCATGGAGTGGGGTTGTATAGTGTAAGGATTTGTCAAAACTCATTCAACTCTGTAAAGTCAACCCGAGCATTTCACTGTATATAAATTATAACTCAAGAACTCTTTCAGGGGTGAGGGATGGTTCAGTGGGTAAGTGAACGTAAATGATGCTTTAGAAACTTGTCCTGACCCGTGGGTAAATCAATGAAGACCCTAGAGGGGGAGTGAGAATGTGGGAGACAAGAGACACAAGAGATGGAGACAAGACAGGATTCTTATCAAGTCTCGTTTATTCATGAACATCTTTGGTTAGATATAGGACAAGAGGGGTGAGGAAGCTCTAACTCTTGCATAAACGGGTATCTAAGCAACCATCCCACAGCGGAAAGCCCCTTAACTGAAGAAGCAGAATGTACTGAACACAGGAAACTTTAAGACATCAGGAAATAACAGACCTACTTTGAGTTAGTATCTAATACAGCTAAAGCAATCATAAAATGGCTTTAAATGTGGCAAGTCTCCTACAGAAACTTTTAGGGAGGGTTAGGGTTAAGGTTAGGGATAGGTTTTGGGCTCGCGCTCAGAAGACTTAGGTTTGGATCCTAGCATCCATGTCAAAATCAC
>CABHPH010145508.1:15939-47059 GCA_902168325.1 Peromyscus nudipes | reverse complement strand
ACACACACACACACACACACACACACACACACACACACACTTAAAAATAAGGAGACTCTGGATCAGAACACAGTGAGATGATTGGCATTCCCCTCTCCACCTACTACAAGCCTCTTAATGGAACAAAGGGGGAATCTGGGCCCTACCCATGGCTCAGAATCAACCAGATCTGCCAGGTCACTGCCTCTCAGCCAAAGGGGTAATCATTCTGCTTCCTAGTGGAATGACTGCCTGAAGAACCAGCACTTAGGAGTTCCTGTCCCTGTCCTGACACAGAACCCAGTGCACACCCTCTGTGGCCCCCTGCTGGACAGCAGAAGCATGGCCCAGCCTTGCTTAGTGGCCTATGAATCACTCTTATGTCTGACCTAAGCTGCTGAGGTCAAGTGAGGGAAGGATAACTCGTCTGGTCTTGCGAGCTGTCTGGGGAGAGTTGGTAACACCCCCTGGAATACTGGGTCTTGAGGACCAGTGTTAGGGTCTGGACAGATCGGGCGTGAGTGACATGCATAAGGACCTGTGTCCAGGTTCTGGACAGACTGGACATATCTGCTATGATGTGGGCCAGGAGCCAAGGCCACCCTCTGCCCTGGGCTCTGCCATCTGTCCTGTGCTCTCTGGGCTTCTCTGTAGGCCATGCTGATTCCATAACCCAGAACTGCGGGCTAGTACACATAATTTTAGACTAAAGCAAACAGTCAAGTTGTTTTAATTGTCCCCTTACATGCCTAAAATACGTGACTAGTTTTTACATTCTTGACAGACCAGAAAGTCACTTATGTGCAAGGTGTTGGGACCACTGGACTACCAACCATGGCTTTGCTTAGACAAATCTCCCATGTCCCCTGCATCCTGATCTGAATGTGGATTTTCCCATGGTCTCTGTGGTGGTGACCATGGCTGCTGGTGGGCTCTCAGCTTCACAGCAGTTCCCACAGCTGCTTCTGGGCCAGACTGGTCTCATGACCTGACGGTGTAGATAGGGGGCCGCTGGGACTACAGGAGCCAGAGTCCTCTGCCCTGTGCCCCTGCACTGTCCTCCCCTATGTAGAGAAGAGTCGAAGCCTGTGCCTCACTGGCTGCTGACCCTGCCAGGTGATCCTGGTTCGCAGAGCAGGCACTGGTTTCAATGCCTGCTCTGCCCCCGCCCATCCCACAGAGTGTTGCAACCTGTTTCTCATCATCAGAAATGACCCACTTGAGGAACATTAGGACAGATCCAAGTCAGTTCTGTAATAATTGTGTAATGAGGACAGAGAGGGAGGGAGGGAGGGAGAGACAGGGAAAGTGCAGGGGAGAGGCCACTGCCCTAGCTGGGGAGGAGGCTTTTCTAAGCTGTATGGAAGTCAGCCATTGTGTGCAGGTGATCCATCCAGTACCCGCCATGTCCTAGGACCAAGTAGGATACGTGGATGACTGTACAAAGATGTGCACGGGTGTGCATTGGCCAAAGAGCTCAGGGGACAGCAGGTCAACAGACACGGGGCAGTGAGGGGCTCTGGAGCCTTTCAAGAAGAGGAGCCAGAAGCTTCAGGGACAGTGAAATCAACCATCACCACTATAGCTGGCCTTCTAGGTGGCCCAAGGGTGCTAGAGAAAAAGATGCTCATGATGTGAAAATGCCTGGTCCCTCTGTCCTTCCCCAGCATATACCAGTGACCTCAATACATGCCAGGCAGTACTGTGGACCCTTTTAGTGGGAGCGAGATACCCAAGAAACCTGCAGACCCACCCCAGGACACTTGGTCTTCCTGTTGCCCTGTCTACCTGGTTCTCACAGCCTGGAGTATTTGTTTCTGCTCATGTTCACCACTGCCTGGTGGGGCTGCACCTCCTCATACTTGTAGATCCATCCACAGAGCAGTAATGAAGGCTAAAGTGAGGTTCTTGTTACCTGAAGTGCTCCTTGATTTGGGGCCTGGGAGCCTCAAGAGAGCAAGCCCAGGCTTGGCTTCGCTGAGTCTGCAGTTGTTAATTCACCCTGAACCCAAATGACATCAGGGCCCAGGTCACAGCCCAGGACCTGACACCAAGCCGAGCACAGCATTCTGAAACTTGGCATGCTGGACATGGTGGCTGATGTCTTCTGCTTGAGCACAGGACAGATTGAGGGTCACAGTAGGCATCTGCCAAGCACGGTGTGGTGGTCCTGTCAGTGTCCCCAATATGTGTCTAATGTCACTCCCGTATCCTCTTGAGTGCTCATGGCCTCTCCATAGGACCACAGGGGTTTGGGATCAGAGCTACCACTTCTGAGATGAAAATGAGAACACAGGAGAAAGTGGGGCTGGCTGAGCCAGATGCCACAGGATGAGGGACCAAAGTCCTGAAAGCAGAGGTCCAGAAATGGTGAGCCAGAGGGGTGCCTTAGCAACACTGCACTGTGGGGATGCAGGGGTGGGCCTCTGCCACTGTTGCCAGGCAGGAGGAGGGAGCCTGTGACATACCCAGGCAGCTGGGCCCATGTCAAGTCTCATGCCTTTGATGGGAAGCCGTAAGCCTGACTGGGCAAGGCTGGACCTGAGGAGCCAAGCATATCTGGGAAATAACAGCCCCAGATGCACAGGCAAGGGCCACCCTCCACCAGCTTTAGCAAGTTGTCTCAGGAAAGGCCACTGCTCACTGGCCTTTGGCAGCAGGTTCTGTACAGCCAAAGGATCTGGGCAGCCTGCGCTTTCTTCTCTGAATAGAAGAGATTCAGTCGGAGGCCCTTGAGGACATTCCATAAATACCCCAGCAACTCCTGCCACCCAAGAGGAATAAATCTGAACTTTCACAGCCCCCAGATAAGAGCAGAAACCTGGGTGGCACTGCCAGCACCTCGCTTTGATTCTGCTGTCATTGGATACATTCTATTGCTGCTGTCACACGAGGGGGGAGACTAGAGCCTGGGGCCTTCCCTGATGGTCACACTCCAGTGCCCACCCAGGCTGAGGGCAGCTCTGGAGCCCCTTAGCTTTCCTCTGCCCAGACCCTTTCTTGGCACTTAATATACTTTCTGTACTAAGAACGGGCCATCTGCTCCCAAATGACTGTGTGGGTGCCAACAGGAAGATGTTTCCAAAGACACCCGGGAGCTCTGAAGTTGGCTGGTTCAGACACCAGACAGAGATGAGACACCTTTATCCCCTTCCTCCTGAAGTCCTTGGCTCCTGAGAGCCCAGGAGGATATGCTAGTTAGGACAGTGAGTCCTTTCATGCAGCACCTTGCTTGAGAAAGGGGTTCTGAACAGCACAGTATGCCACATCCAACTCCTGACACCCGAATCAGCCCCTCTGTGGCTGAGGCCATGAAGTCCCTCCAGCGCTGGGTAGGGCTCTGTCATGGCAACTGGAAAGACCATGATGGGCGCAGACCCTGGGAGAACAAGGCTCAGCCCATTGGGTAAAGTCTTCTTTCATTTTAAAAGATCTTTTGAGAAGTCCCATCTCTCACTAACCAGACAGCTCACCCTGTCTGCTGGAATGACCATTTTCGATCCTAAGAACCTGCCCCATTTTGATTGAATGGGCCTAGCCTGCAGGCCACATGCACACACCCAGCCATGGGCTGTGTGGTCTGGTCTTGCTCTCCATTCACAAACCTTTCCTCCCTAGGCCCCAAGTTCTTTAAGGGACTCAACCCCTTAGCTGAGTCAAGGTGCTCTGCAGGCAAGTTTGTAGGTCACTCACAATCAGGGTGGCTTCTGAGCCCCTATATGACACTCCAAAGACAGATCTAGGAAGTTGCCCAAGAATTCTCCTCTGCCTGAAGCAACCCATCAGTACTCATGTAGTATCTAACAGTACCCACCAAAGGCCATCAATATGCACCAGGGACACTAGTGCCCGGCTTCTGTGACCCTGTTCATCCATGTGTACCCTAATCTGCTTAGCATCCTGTGTGCAAAAGGCTTCTCTCTGGCTTTGAATGGTTTGTAAGATGTCCATCACCTTTTCTGAAACTTTCCTTAGATCCTTCAGGCAGAATGGTAGGGGGATAGCTGTGTTCACACGAGCACTTATCCCCTGCTCTGCAATCACCTGGTATGGACCGCCCCCTAAGACTGCATTTCTCTAGGCCAGTGGCCCATCTCAGTGGGCTTTGTTCCCAAGCAAGCAGGGAACAGAACACTTCATTCAGGCCGTGTTCCTAGTGCAGGTACAGGGAATGGGCGCGTCCTATGTGTTCTTTGGATAGATATGGTAGATGGGTGGTGGATGGATGGATGGTTCCCTGGCTGGCTAGCTGGATTAAATGGTTGAATGAGTAGGTGAATGGTGAGTAGGTAGATAGATGGGTAGGTATAATGATGGATGGTGGATAGATGGAGGATGGTGGATAGGTGGACAGATGGATGGGTGGAAATAAAGCAGTCGCCTAACTGTAATAGCTGAAGCGTCCTGTGTGCCCAGTAGTGTGCCTCAGAAAGGCCATGATCTGGGAGAACAAGAAAATTAGTAGTCTGCAGGATGCTGGAATCTTACTTTCAATGGCAAGGAAATGACTACTCCAGGCAAGACTGGGCACTGGACTTTCTATAAAACTCAGCTTGCCCTTCAGCCCCAGCACTGCTGAGCTGTATGCAGGATCCCAGCAGGGGGACAGAGGCAAAGTCTGTTGGTACCGATGGCTTTCTGGGTGGTCCAGGCTGTGCATGGGGGTGTTCTGGGAGACCATGCTTCTGATAAACCACCTCCCCTGTAGGTGCTTAGGGCAAGCTCGTGTAACATGAAGAACTGAAGGCAGGCAGCTGTGAGAACTTTGGGACGCTGAGGATGCCTGAGCAGCGGGGAGAATCCTGACTCAGTCTGCTGCCTGGGTAGCGGGGCTGTTTCTCATGCCTGCTTCTTGTTGGAGTCTGACTCAAGAACAGTGGATGAGCGGATACGTCAGCTCCCAGCTTTGCCTTCCTGGACTGTGTCCTCCCATGGCCCCTGTAAGGTCATACTGTCATCTCCCTCAGTAGTCCTGGAGACAAGTCTGAGGCAGAGAGGTCAGCTGCATGGGAACAACCAAAGGCTGACCTCTGTTTTCCCAGATGAGTCACCATGTGATGGTCACCTTCCTCATCCTCCACAAATAAGTCACCCTGAGGAGGGGAATTCTTGTCCCCAGGCACCATTCTCCTTGTTGCCTGCAGAGCTCATGAGTCACGCCTCACTGCCTATTTTTAGGTCATTCCCCTTCAAAGCCTCTCTGGGAACTTGCCTCCCACACTCGGCTCCCAAAGAGGGCCGAGCTTCTAGACACCAAGTGTGTCTGCGTGTGGCCTGGTGTCCACTGCAGTGTGACCAGACCACAGGGACTGAGGCTGCTGCATGGCCCCAGGGAGTCTCCCAGCTCAGCTTAGCAGCCATGATGGTCACCTTGCCTCATTCAACTACAGCAGGTCTGGCATGCCTAGCAGGCACCAAGCAAAGGTTCCTGGGGTCAGAAGGGTCAGTCAGTGCCCAGAGAGTCTACACCCTGCAGCTATCAGCTCTGGTGCCAGGCTCCACCTTTACTTCCCTCAATGTATAGAGCAATCCCAGGGTGGACACAGCTCTACCCATTATCCACCACTCTAGGAAGGGCTGAGTAAGACCAGCAGCTTGCCCATTCATCTATTTGCTGTGTACCTGCTGTGGAATTGACCCTGGGAGAGCAGATAAGGAAACAGCTACTGAGAATGGCAGGGACCGGTGGAAAAGAACCACTGAGTCAAGGAAGGTTCCCCAGAGGAGGGGAGGATGGAAGGGCAGGAGTGTCACTCCAACAGGGAAGGCTCCGGGTTTCCTAGCACAGTGTTCTCACAGTTGAGACCTCACCAGGATCTACAGACAGCTGACCATACAGCACCAGCCACCTTCCAGGGTTGCTAATTAGGTTGAGAAGACCCCGAAGAATTACTTTTCTAATGCCTGTAGTCATAATGAGCTCCCCCACATCATGAGTGCACATGCGCATGTATCAAGATGCCCCATGCTGTCTAGCCCCTGTCACTGACAGAGCAGCTGACAAGATCGATTTACAAGAGAAAAGTTCCGTTTGGCTCCCGGTCTCAGAAAGGTTCTGGTCCCTCTGTCCGCCTTGTCAGTTTGGGTCTGAAATGAGGCAGAGTGTCATGGCAGAAGCTCATGGTAGAGAGGAAGCCTGCTAGCTTATGGTTGCTGGGAAACAGAGAGGCAGGAAAGGTGTGGGGGTCCAACCATCCCCGATGACCTAATTTTCCATCCACTGAGCTCCATTCCCTAAAGGTTTCATCACTGCCGAGAGCACCTCCCAGGGGTCTAACCACTCAACCCAGGCCTGAGAGAGGCCTTTAGGGGATATTCTGGGTACAAGACACAGCAAGCTCGGCCCTCCCCAGTGGAAGGGGACATCAGCCAGAACAAGTTCAGTGCAAAAGGAGCCTGACTTCATTCAAGATTCTGGGCTACGATGTGGGGCCGTTGTATCAGGGGCGGACTTGCTTGTGGGTGGGTCCAGTTTAAGGGTACTCAGGCTCACAGCGTTTAGTTTGAACTCGCTGTCACTCTTAGAAACTTCGTGTGAAAGTGTCAGCATTGACAGCCAAAGAAGTAACAGAGGCACAAGGCTACAAGTGGAGAAAGTGGCCAAGCCCCAAGGAGCTGTGGTAGTGGCAGAGGAGGTACGTTCCTCCACAGTGCTTCTCCCAGTGACCCTACAACACAGGACCTGGACTCGGAGATGCCCACAACCTGCCCCATGTGCACAGCAGGTAAAAGTGTCACCTGGGTATGGCCTGCCTGCCGAGGACACAACTGAGTGTCCCATAGAGCATGGCACCCGTCTTGTCTCTTGAAGGAGACTCTCCCAAGAAAGAACCAACCTTGGGCTCAGAGCAGAGGAAAGGCAAGGCTTCCCTCACGTTCCGACTCCCAGAATGTCTGCGTGCCAGCAGCAGACATCTCTCCTCAGACCATGGAGGCCTGTGCACCCCAGAAGCTGCAAGGGTATCCTGAGGAAGTCAGGCTTCAAGAGAAGATGCCCCAGCTCCTCCCCTGAGTGACTCCTTGCCCCACCCAGCCCCTTCCTCACAGGAAACCAGCTCAGGGCAGAGAAAACAGCCAGATCCTTGGAGGAGGCTATAAGACAAAACCACCTTTGTCCACTCAAGCCTGCAGGAAAAACAACAGGTTTTTCCACTTTGGAGTTTTTCTAGACTGAGATATTTCTGCATGCTTTCTCCACTCTAGAGAGTGCTAGCCCTGCTTGTGGTGTGAAGAAATACTCCAAACCTCCAAGACCAAGGCAGCTGGACTTTCCTGCCTCCAAGAGGCTGACTGCTCTGACCCTCAGAATCTGCCTGACTGCTGAAGTCCCTCAGTGTCTGGGATACTCAGAACCCCATGGCTCTCAGAGTTCCCTACCCCCGGGTCCTCCTGACCTCTCATTGATCTCGTCATCTTGTTTGAATGAGAAGCACCTAGGTTAGAAGTCTGGGTGTGTCTGAGGGAGCCATCCCATAGGCAGCTGGATAGAATAAAAGGAGAACATTCATTAATTAGAGCAGGTAGAACCCCCTGCAACAGCAAGACCCACCATGTGAACTAAAAACTCTGAAACCATGATCCAAAGTATTTTATTCATCTCAAGTTATCTTTCCTAGGTGTTTGGTTACAGTGACAGGAAAGCTGGCTACCAGAACTGCCCCCCTGCCCCAGTACCCACCCCCAACTCCCCCAACTCAGTACTCTTGCCCTGAGGGGTCTGTCTGTAGTAGTTTGAATGTAATTGACCCCCATAATCTCACAGGGAGTGGCACTCTTAGGAGGTGGTCTTGTTGGAGGAGGTGTGTCACTATGGAGGTGGGCTTTGAGGTCTCATATATGCTCAAGATACACCACCTAGTGTCACTCTCCAGCACCATGTCTGCCTGGCACACCGCCATGTCCCACCATGATGATAATGGACCAAACCTCTGAAACTGTAAGCCACCCCAATTAAGAGTTTTCCTTTATAAGAGTTACTGTGGTCATGGTGTCTCTTTATAGCAATAGCAATCCTAACTAAGACACTGTTGCCTCCCAAGCATTGTACTTCCGCCCATCCCAGGCTTCCCACTCCAGGCTCCTGTGCTTCCTTCCATCATGGCTCCACCCCTCCCCCCAGCTCCTCCTCTCACACACACTTTCCCAAGGTTCCCAGAAAGGAAAGGAGGTCTTGTCCCAGACAGAAGGGTCTCACAGGCTCCTTCCCTGTGAGAAAAGGGCTGTTACCACCCTGTGTCCTCATCACTCACCATCCCCAGCAGCCTTTGCCCCATCCATTCTGGCTGCCTCCATTGCATTTGGCATTGGGGACCCTCTCAGGATGGGGCAGGGGATAGTAACTCCCATCCTAGCTGCACCTCTAGCTGCGTAAGGAACTGACTTGATGAGATTGGAATCCAGAGGGACAAAATTAATGAACTAAAGGTGATCTTTGCCTGTGATGTGGCCAAATCTTCCTTCCCAGCCTGCCTAAATCTGCTTTGAGGCTAGGAAGCTGAGTAGGTAGTCTTGGCTGCCACAAGTCTGTCCAAGGCAGCAGCTGCCCTGGGGCTACCTGCCATTCTGGCTGAGGACAGGCTGGGAGCAACCACAGAGACCCAGATTTCTTGGGGTTCCCTGATAACTGCTTCCCAGGCAGGATTCCTGGGCAGCTCTCCAACCGGCAGAAAGCTTTACACCCCTAGCAGACCACAAAGCAGCAGCCAAGGCCTTGGTGTTGGCCTCGGCTCCTGTTGCTTCTGCATACCCCTGCAGTGAGTGAGTGAGTGAGCTCGAGGACACCCAGTCCTCTCAACCAGCCACTTTCTGGAGTGTGCTGCCCCTGGTGAACGTGGCCTACACACGTCTTACCGCCACGGGTGGGTGGGCTTGTGCTAGTGTTTCCAACCACATAAGGACACCACTGCATTCTTTGGGATCCTAGAGGCTATTTCTGCCCAAAACTGCACCCGGCTTTGCTTAAGGAGTTAGCGTTGAGCTTGCTGGAGTCGCAGAAAACGCCCTTTCCATCCTGTGGCCCTAGCAATGGAAATCTGCTGGAAATAAAACCTGAAATAACAAAAGGACTGGGCCCGCTCCAAAGGGCTTTGGAGAGAACATCAGTCCAGTGAGTGGGGGCTGGTGCTCAGGAACCAGGCCTTAGCTTTGGGTGGGTGGGGGTTTTGTAGAAGTTTCCTCAAGACCCAGTGGCTGAGGAATGACATGGAGGACAAGCCCTGTGTGACATGCCTTTGGTAATACAGAGGAAAAGAGCCTCCTGCTTTGTCCCCTCCCTATGGTGGCTCACAGACCCCTTTCCTGTGAGAAAGGGCCTCATTTCTACCCTGTCTTTTCAGACTCTCACCATCCCCAGCAGCCTTTGCCCCATCCATTCTGGCTGCCCACCCTCACTCCATTTTGGCATGGGGGACCCTCTCAGGATGGCTAAGGGGACAGTAGCGTCCACCTCACATACACCCTCAGCTGCGTAATGAACTGACTTGGTGAGATTGGACCAGCCCCACTTAGGAAAGAAAGCTGTTGCATTTGGTAGGGAGCCAAACCCCCTCTCCCACCTGGGCAAGAAGGAGCATTTTTCTCTGGGCCCTAGGAACCAGACAGGCCTCCCTGGATTTGGTTGCTGTGGAATTTCTGAGGTGCACTGGGCAGGGACTGGATGCTCTGATGACCTTTAAACATCCTTCAGGGTCAACGTGGCTCGTAACATAGGCTTGGAGCTGCCAGAACCAGAACCATATGTCAGGAATCATGCAAAGCACAGTAAGATGTAAGCTTGCTGGATGAAGGCTTGTCAGGCAGCCAGTGACAGTGACTTATGTGGCTGGTTCTCTTCCCATGTGTGGACAATCACTACCCAACATGGCTGGTGACATGTTGACAAGGAGGACAGTGGACCTTACTGTTGGAGACGGTGCAGATGTGACCTCTAGCAGGAACATCGTCATCAGCATGGGGCGATCAGGACCGAACCTGTCAGACGGTAGTGTCGTGACAGGATTTGTATCAAGGTGCCCTGGGTGAGAAACTCACTGGCAGGCTTTGTCAACTGTGCTCCCCCAGAGCATCAACAAAATGTCCTATGGACTAGAAAACAAACGAGATCATAGACATAGTCTACAGTCATATCCAAATATCCCTGTTGAGCTACCCAAATGACATGAACCCTCTGCAGAATTGAGGGTACCTGTGGCAGGCATTCATCCCTACCAAGACTGCCCCACACTGGTCTCACTATGTGAGAATTCACTGAGCAGAGACACCTGTGGCTCATGAGACTCATGGAGGACCCCACAGAAGCAGAGGCGGGACTGGCAGAGAGCCCTGTGGGTGGGTAGGAGCTGGGCCCTGTGTGATGGATGGATGGAAGGGATGGACTATCCTGGGAACTTGGACTTGAATCTGTTGCCAGTAGCTGTGAGGGGTTCCAGAACCCAGGCAGCAGACAGCTAACACAGCCCTCCCAAGAGCAGGTCTGGGATCTGTCTGATGATCTGGAAATCTTCCAGCTGGCTCAGATGGCCACACCCATCCCAAAGCTGCAAGGAAGAAAAGGAAGTCCCCTTTCCTTGGCTGGGTCACCGTGCCCCTTCCCCACCTACTAACCTGGACATGGAATGTGGCCATGAGGCCTGGATGAGGACACTGACCAGCAGTCTGCCAGGAAGCCCTGGAGACTCAACGGCTTTAAAATCTACCACAGGTGTCACTCTGTTTCTAGGCTGAACACTCCAGGCCTTTCTCCACCTATGAGCAGCACGTGAGCCATGAAATGTGGTCCTTGCAAACGGGCTGAAGGTCCTTTGGAAGAAGATAGTGGTGGCCCCAGGCTTGGGCAGGGCCTGTCACCCAGTTTTAGGGAGCAGGCAGGAGGCCAGGCTACCCACATCTCCTCAGCTCTCTGGGAGGCCCTGGTCAGTGTTCACAGAGCTTGGACCTTTACCATGAATTTAACAGCCTGGGGCCCCTCCTAGCCGTGGGTAGGCTAGCTTGGATGTCTCCTATGCATTCAGTGGATAGCACTGTCCCACAGGTCATACTGTCCTGGAAGGTCACACTGCCCTGAGAAGGTTACACTGCTCTGAGAAGGTCACACTGCCCTAAGAAGGTCACTCTGCTCTGAGAAGGTCACACTGTCCTAAGAAGGTCACTCTGCTCTGAGGTCATGCTGCTCTAGGGGCTTCAGGCCCTTACCCCTAAGAAGGCTTTGTCCTGCATTCTCCCCAGAGGAGTCAGCAGAAAGGAGGGGATGCTCTGTGGTCCACCCCCTGGCCACCCAGCCCACCTAGCCTCTGTGGGCTCCATGGCACCTGGGCCATCCTGTGCTCGTGTCTACCTCCATGGCCCGTCTCACCTGGTCACCTCTGCTGATCTGAGGTCTGTGAAGGCTCCTGCCTTTCTTCTGTCCTTAGGACTGTGACCTGTCCTTCCCCATCCCTTGACACCCCCCCATTCCCTCTCTCTCTCCAACCCTCTCTGAACTCCCCCATGGCCATGGGCTCCAGTCCTAGCCCCAACATTCTAGTGCCATCTGTCCCACCCCAAACCCACTGTCTCCTTCTGGAGTTCCCACCTGTCCTCCACAGTGGTCCTCTACAGTGTCCTCCACATCCGAGCTCCAGCAGGCATCATCCCTGGTGCCCCTGCTGTGAGCTGTTTATCCAGCCCAATCCTCTGCCCTAAAGCTGTCACTCCTGTGCCTCACTCACATCTAGCCCTCAAAGTGTTTCTCGGGTGCCTCTGGGCTACCTTCATAGAAAGGATCACTTTGCTGACTCCCCCCATGGGGTGGGGAGGGGGTTGTGGCAGGGAAGGGGGTTGTGGCGGGGAGGGGGTTGTGGCGGAACAGGAGAAGCCAATCCTGCACAGTACTGAGCCACAGCTTGAGTAAATTTAGAGCCACCTAGGAGACACACCTCTAGGTGTATTTGTGAGGACATTAACTGAGGAGGGAAGACCCCCCTGAATGTTGGTGGCACTACTCCATGGGCTTGGTCCTGGACCAAGGAAAAAGTGAGCTGAGCAACAGCATCCATCTCTCTGCTTCCTGACTGCGGGTACAGCGTAATCAGCTGCCCCACGCCCCTGCTGCCATGTCTTCCCCATAATGATGGACTGTGTCCCTTCGAACTGTGAGCCAAGTTAAACCCCCTCCTTCCATAAGTTAACTGTGACAGGTATTTCGTTACAGCTACAGGAAGTAACTAATGATGAACTTGTGGCCTCACCTGGCTTTCCCTCCTCACCGTGGCAGTCAATGTGAGGGACCGATCAGCACGATGGGGCTGGAGCTCCATCCTCTGCAGGACTCCCCACTCCATGGACTCCTCTGAGACATTGTATCAGGAAGTAGGGAGGAAAACTATGCAGGTTTCAGCGGCCACCATGTCAGAGCATCCTGTCAAGGGTCCCTCACTCAAAATGCTGCAGCCTGAGGACAAGGTGCCGCCTGCCCGACCTGTGGCCTCCCATCCATCCCATTCATCTTCCAACAACCCACATGTGACCTCACATAACGCCCTGTAACCCAGTGTCCTCCCAAAAAGGACATGACTGGAGAAGATAGTCCAAGAAACCAGGAGTAGAAGCCAGGGCCTTTCTGACCTTTGAGGACCCTCCACTCCAGGGCTGCCCTGGCCACTGTCCCAGTCTGGAGAGGCCATAGCACTGAGGCGCCCAAGGGCGGAACCTTCTACCAGGAGGATGTCCTTCTCTTTCTGGTGTCCTTGGAAGGTGGACACAGAGCCTGGGGATATCCTTAGGTGCACAGAGCATCCTGATCTTTTCCTCATCTTTTAGTGGGTTGGTTTATTTTCTTGTTGATGAGTTTTAAGTATGTTGTGTGAGAGAAGCCCATTCTCGGAAATATGATTTGTAAACATTTGCCTAGTCAATGGACCATCTTTCTGTTTCCTTCAAAGCCAATTTTGAAGTCTATAAAACTCAATTTTTTTTCATCTTTTTTGGGCCATGCTTTTGGTACTGCCTAATGGTCACTGGAACGTCAAGGTCATGTGGGTGTCCTCTGCTGCCACCTTCCAGCATTTTACATTAAGTTCATGGTCCATTTCAAGTTGACTTAACAACTGGGTCATGCTGTGGGGTGGCTTCTGAGCTCTGTTCCTTCCCCAGCACCACACCATCCTGTTCACTGCAGCTCTGTGGCTTGTAAGAGGCCACTTTGCAATTCCCTCCTTGGGAGGAGGGGCAGTCTGAGTTCAAGAGCTTAGGAGCCGGGTCTTGACCACCTGCTTATAGCCTGTGCTTTCCCACAAAGCTCTGCTGCTTTTCTTATTGGTTCCAGGTGCTTTTAAAATATTCAAGAAAATCTGTTGGGGTCCAGTACATTTGAAGCCACTGATGTGGTCTCTTGTGTTCAAAGTACCTTGTCCTCCTTGTGTTAGACATAAACAGAGACCTCAGAACCTCACAAGCCACCTGTGACTGATGTCCCCAGTGTTTGCAGTTTCTCCAGCTGAAAGCTTACAGGTGTTTATATCATCAACTTTTAAACTTGAATCTGTCTCGTCCACCTTTGAGACAGGGTCTCATGTAGCCAAGCCTGGCCTCAAACTCTCTATATAAACCGAGGATAATTCCCCTGCTTCCAAGTGCTGGGATCATGGTTTATGGGGGTGCTTGGGGTGGAACCCGGTGCTTTGTGCATGCTAGGCAAGTGCTCTACCAATGGAGCCAGCTAGATCCTCAACCTTAATGCGTTACTTTGAAGAGCTGGTGTCACCCAGCATTGGGGACAGCCACTGTACTTGTATAATCTGCCATAGCAAAACACAGGTGGAAACATCCGGGCCAGCCTTCCCCACCTCACCTCTCAGGTAGGAAATCCATTGACATCCTGGATGGTCTCAAGGATGCAGGGGCAGGAAGCAGGACTGTCCAGCCTTTGGCTCTAACAGACACTGTGGGCTGTTTCCATAAGGCTGGGCCTCTGGGTGAATCAAGCACCTTGCATGGTGGAGGCTCAAGGAAGCCAAGACTTGGTGCCCAGTTCGGGGACAGAGAGTGATGCTTGTGGGTGACTCTTTGCCTTCCTTAGAGGGAGACAGACTATAGCCAGATGTCAGGCTCAGTGGAGATGGGGGGGGGGGAGCAATTGAGGCCCTGCTCCTCCCCACCCACTTTCAGCCCAGCACTCCACCCTCCAGCCTCCCAGGCTTCGTACCCTCCTTTCATCACCGAGAGCAAAGATGGAGAGCTTTATCAATAGCTCTCAGCGAGACCAGCAGCTTCCTATGACATCTGTTACCTGCTGTGTGAGGCCTGCCTTCATGAAGAGTGCCCGGCTGTGTGTCACAGTTCTGAGCTCCTCCATACTTCTAGATGGCCCCTGTGACTCCGGCGACCACAGCATAGAAATCAGATTCTTACCCTGACACTCCTCGGGCCATGTCTAAATTCCAAGCAGCTGAAGTAATTACGAATGCCTGGGGGTGGGGGATTCCTAAGCTATTTCCCATAGTGTCTTGCTTTTCACTTGTGTTTGGCCTTCCTGCCGCTGCTATCTCCAGGGAGAGGAGCCTGGTCCTGAGAGCATGTCTGTGAAGTATCCAGAAGCCCTTCCATAAGGGGTAGCTGCCAGGACTTCCTCTCGGCTTCCATCTAAGCTGCTGGTTGAGCCTTCACTCACACGCTCGTCACTTGTGCATCTGTCCACATGCTCTTGTTCTCAGTTCAGGGATGTGAGGACCACACTGGTGTGGGTCCCCACTTCCGGGCTGGCAGTTGAGCTTAGTGGTCTCAGCTGATCAGTGTTCAGGAATCAGAGTGAGATTTCAGCTTACTTGCTCTATGAGTTTCACAGGTCCTTATCTGAAGGAGAGGGAGAGAAAGAGAGGGAGAGAGAGAACGTGCACACAGAACCTGTTTGCAGGGTTATTGGGGGTTCAATGAGTTACCGCGGTGTCTTCCCAGGGAAATGCCCATGCCCGTCCTCAAGTCCTCACTGCTGCTGTGCTAACAGAGAAAAGAGGTACATGGAAGACAGGTCACTACGGCACATCTTCCCCAAGGAGGTCCTGGGACAACTCACAGGAAGGAGGCTCTGCTGGAATAGCACCAGCAGGTGTGAAGTCCAGAGGACCCCATGTCTTTGAATCTGGAGCCAGGCTGTAAGAGAATGTAGAATGGCTGGCCTGCACAATGTCTAAAACAAGAGCAGTTAAAGAGTGAGAGGGGTGGTGTGGAAACTGTGATCAGAGTCCTCTTAAGAGCCAGACCCAGAGAGAGAGGCCTGAGAAGGTCCATCAGCATCTGCAGGAGCCAGTGGTCAGTGATCTCAACAGGGAAATGAATAGGCTGGGATCACAATGACAGATGCTCTCAGGACTCAGTGGGTATGATGGACATCCGGCTAGTGAATGGATGATAAATGGTGGGTGGGCAGATGGATGATAGACAGGCAAGTGGATAGAAGATAAATAGTGGGTGAATGGATGGGTGGGTGGGTGGATAGATGGGTAGATAGGTGGGTGGGTGAATGGATGGAGTATGGGTAGATGGGTGGATCAGTGGGTGGAAGATGCACAGATGAATTGAAAGGTGGATGAAGGGAAGGATGAGTAGATGGATGAATGGATGGATGGGTAGGTGAATGGAAAGAGAAATAGATGAATGGATATATGAATGGATGGGTAGATGGATGGATAGATATATGGAGGGAGGGATGGGTGGGTGGATGGATGATGGGTGGGATGGATAGGTGGATGGTTCAATGGAAGATAAAGGATAGGTAGATAATGGGTGGATGATCAGTGGATGGGTGGATGACAGGTAGTGAATGGAGGGTAGAAGGTGGTGGTGGATGGAGATGCAAGTGGAAGGCATTTATAGTCTTTGTGGTGGGATACCAAGAAGAGAACAACAAAGTCCTGCTTTATCTCTCACACTGCAGTGCCCATCAATCTACACCCATCAAGTAAAAGGCTTTGTGCAGAATGCATTTAAATAAACCCTCATGTGATGGGGCTGGAAAGATGGCTCAGCAGTTAAGAGCTCTTACTGCTCTTGCAGAGGACCTGGGTTTGGTTCCCAGCACCCACATGGTGACTCACAACTTCCTGTAACTCCAATTCTAGGAGATCTGATGCCCCCTTACTACCTCTGTGGGTTCTTGCGTGCAAGTGGTGCACAGATGTACATCAGGCTCACCCAGAAAATAAAATGAACATATTAAACACTACATGTGAGAAAAATCTGGACACCGACAGCTGTTTAGTTACTTTTCTCATTACTGTGACAAAATTCCTGATTTAAAAAAACACATCTAGTGCCGGGCGATGGTGGCGCACGCCTTTAATCCCAGCACTCGGGAGGCAGAGGCAGGCGGATCTCTGTGAGTTGGAGGCCAGCCTGGGCTACCAAGTGAGCTCCAGGAAAGGCGCAAAGCTACACAGAGAAACCCTGTCTCGAAAAACCAAAAAAAAAAAAAAACACATCTAAGGGAGGAAGGATTTAGATCAAGCTCCGGTCGTCCCTCAAGGCTGGGAAGGCATGTCGGCAGGAACATGAGGCAGCTGGGCATGCTGCAGCCACAGCCAGGAAGCAGAGGGAGATGATTGCAGGTGCTCAGCTTGCTTGCTCCTTTTTATTCCATCTGGGATCCCAGCCTATGGAATGGTGTCACTCACATTTGGGGCACACTCACATCCTCAGCTAAACCTCTCTAGAAATGCCCTCATTGACATAACCAGAGGTGTGTTCCTATCCTGATTCTAAGTTCGGTTAAGCTGACAATCAAGACCATCTCTCTCATCATTTGGATATGCAAACAAGACCCACCATGAGACATGCACCAGCTGAGCTAACCTCAAAAAGTAGAAAAGCCCAAGTGTTGGGAAGACAGGGGTCAGGTGCCCCGTGCACAGTGGTGGGAGTGCAAAGTGTCCAGCTGTTATGGAAGACAGTTCAGATGCCCTTCAAGAAAACAGAGCTACTTTTATGAACCATCAAGTCAATTTCTGGATACAAATCCAAAGTGCTGAAGACTTTAGTGCTCACAATGGCTAAAATCATAAAACCAGCCAGCTGTCCATTTCCAGATGAACAAATTGTGATCTACTCATATAGATCATTAACCTGTAAAAGCAAAGATGTCTCAACCCCATGCCACAACATGGATGAGCCTTGAGGGTTATACTAAGGGAATTAACCAGTCATAAAATACTAGGGTCTGGGGAAATGACATCTAACGTTGACCTCTCGTCTACACACACAGGGGTGGGGGATGAGAATGAATACAGTGCTGTGATCTGTTTCAGTGCGGTCCCTGAGGCACACATACACACACACACACACACACACACACACACACACACACAGAGGTGGGGGGGGAGGTGGGCATGAGAATGAACACGATGCTGTGAGTCTACTTCAGTGCAGTTCCTGAGTCATCAGACCCCAGAAGACAGAGAAAGTAGAGCCCCAGGAGAGCTGGGGCTGGGGAAGTGCCGGGGCATTTAGTGTAACAGCTCCAGCTGGGGAGATGGGAAGAAGAGTTCTGTGTGCGGACCATGGTGAGGACTGCACAGCACCACAAATACACTTAAAAAGTGGTAAATCCTATGTGCATTCTCCCACACTTAGAAATTTTAAAAAGGATGAATCTCACAAAAAGCAGGTTAAATAAAGGAAGCTGCATGGTTTCTGCTCATACAACACATGAAGCTGAGCTGCTCACTCTGCTGTGGGAGCCAAGCTCGTGACTGGGCAGGGCTCACCTTGCCCCATGCCTCCTATACTTGAGGGAAAGTAAACTGTGTTTGTTTATGACAGGGTCTCACTATGTAGCCCAGGCTGGCCTTGAACTCACAGAGATCAGCCTGCCTCTGCCTCCTGAGTACTGGGATTAAAGGTGTGTACCACTTTGCCCAGCAAAAAGTTTTAAAAACAGCTCAGCTCTGCTGTCTTAGATCTGACCCCCTCTGCGGCTTCGTATGTGACTCACCATATGGACTTCAGTCCTCACTCATCACCATGCAGCTCATGAGAATTTCTTCATGGGCCCCATGTGGTCTGCAGACAGATGCCGGAAGTTGCTCCGGGGGTACACAGCCAAGCTACGTTACAAGTGTGAGCACACACACTATCGCACTGGAAGACTAGGGGAGAACGCATTCACTTGAAAGATAAAGTGTTCCTGAGATGGTGTCTCCAGAAAGTGGGAACAACCCCCCCTCCACATCTGTGGGCTGAAGAGATGGAACACAGATGTTCCCATGGGCCACAGCGACCTGGAAGCTATTAATTGGAGGGCAGATGAGACAGGAGGCTGCGTGAGTTTGGCTCTGGCCACAGCTGTTTTTATGTTTTGCTGACAGTCTAAGCAATTCACAATGAGATGCGGTGGGCGGGGGCAGCAGCACCTGGAGAGGATAAACCAGACTCAGCATGCATGCAGCTGAGTGCACAGGACCCCAGCCACCAGCCTGGTCCTTTTAAATGAACAGTATCTCCAGGACAGGGAAGAAGATGTGTCTTTGGGGACGGTGTGACATTGGAGTTGGTTCCAGTAACCAGTGGGTTCTGTGAAGTCACAAGGAATTGGTTTACTTGACAATCTCAGAGTCTGGATTACTGTGGCCATTGGTGCTCCAGGGACATACTGAGGAGGGAGAGACACTTGAAGCTTTAAGATTCTAGTGATTGTATCCTCCATTTTTGACAAGGCTGAAGAAGACATGCATCTCTTTCTTTCTATTCTAGGGGCCGTAGGGAGGCATTGATGGCTGAGCCAGTGGCCTGGCTGGGTTGCAGCCTGAAGCTCTGGTCTCCAAATCAGCACAGCCTCTAAAAGGATGTGCATCATGAGTCTATTTCTTCACTTCCCCAAATGCCTCCCGGGACCCTAGTTGAGAGGGAAGTGCCCTGGCAGAGATTGGCTACTTTCTGCATCTGGTTGCATGGTGAAGGAGCAGAGGAAATCCTAGTCAGAGGGCAGAGAACCCAAACAAGGGGCCAGAAGGCAGGAAGGGCAAGAGCCTCAGATCATCGCTGCTGGCTCAGACCACAAGGTGAGATCTAGACTCCTAGGAAATGGAGATGAAGGCAGCAGAAGAAGGAGAAATGGACTCGTGAAAATCAAGGGCCACTCTTGGGCGTGCTTAGAAGTGAGCCCACCTGGGCCTCAGCATCCAGGCCCCTCCCTATGCATCCCCTAGGTAGCCCAGCACAGACAGCCGGCAGCCCCTCTGGGACTCTGTGCAGCAACCAAAAACGCTCAGGACACAGGGTGCACCGGCAGCCTTGGATAGAAAGACTCAGTGCATCCAGGTAGATAGGCATGTATAGAACGACCCTGACGATCTAAACATGACCATGAGAGCATGGGAGCATATGGGTGGGGCATGTGAGAAGCATTCGTAGAGGAGTGACTGGGAACCAAAGCCATTTACACCAGCACCCCTGAGCCAGGCCCCTCTCCCCAGTGAGGCCTCCAAAGCGACCACACTTTGTGCCCTGGGGTCTACACTGAGCTGTGTTTTGGTGACAGGCAATATCCACATGGCTCTAATGTCTTGTGTGTGATTGACAGAGTCTGTACTAACTGAGAGCTGTGTGCGGGAGCCCTGCAGACAGGCCTGCTCTTCGCTGGAGGGGGCACGTCAGATGTGACCAAGGATCCAGAGGTAAGAGTGGCTTCCTCTTTCTCCGGTGTTGATTTGAACTCAGTTCCTGCCGGTTTTGCAGGAACTTGGACTGGATTCTGTCACACAGTCATTGTGGCTCCCGTTACTACTCAAGTGACATTAGTGCCCGAGTGAGTCCTGAGTAAACACAGATACGTGGTTAGCACGATGCTGATGTTAGTGCTCGGCGGTTAGTGTTGAGCCCGCAAGTCTGTAGAGAAGTGTTTGCTCGGGCTATGTGATGTGTCCTAGTTTATTTTTGGAAGGGACTCATTCTTCAAATGTCGCATGCTAGCTGGAGATGTCACAGGGACCTCTGGGACAGATGTGCCCAGAAGGAAGCAGATGTAAGAGGAGGGGGCCATTGCTGTTGGGCAGGACACCTGCACACTCCCCCACATGGCTGGGATACCAAGAGTTCAGCTGGAACTCAAAACCACTTCTTAAGTTGTAACTGTGGCCTGCAGGGTGTCACCAGTGCCATGAGCTGCACTGGGAACCTGGGGACGTGTCTGGCCATCCTGGGTGCTCCCTGTCACCAGCCTCTGTAACATCTGCAACTCCTCTGCAGGCTGTAAGTTTATAAGTTGTATGCTGCATCTATAAAACAGCCTCTCAATGGAGCCTTTTAAAAAGCTCATTTTTAGGGAGGCCTAAGAAGCGGGCTGTCCTAGGAGCACAGCTATCCTGACAGCTTCTAACTCTGAGTGGACATGCAGTGTCCCGAAGGCCTTGATGATCACCTGACTGTGAAGGAATGGTACAGACCTATCAGCAGAACGACTGTCAGAGTCCTGACATTTGCCAGCCTAGATGGCCACACCCCGTGATGGCTCAGGACATTGTTGTATAAACTGTTTGCTTTGGTTGTTGATATTTATTTATCAGAGAAACTCAGTGGGGGGTCGGGGTGGGGTTGGGGAGGTCCTCTGGAAAGGGTGCCAGGAACCTTCTCTCTTTGGAGTCACCCAAGGCCACTGCTATCCATCTCATGGACTTGGGCCCCTGACAAGAGTGTTATAGCGATGTGGCATGTGCCAGAGGCTTCAGGTGGTGCAGATAGTGTCTGTCATTCCCTCTGAGACAATGAGAATAAAAAATGATGGAGAAGTGGCAGGATAGAGAGGTGGCTATGTATTGAAGGAAGTGAGTGGAGCTAATGTGTGCTTGAGATGAAAAGGGAGTGTCTGTGCCATCCTGGCTCTTCCGTGTGGATGTTTCCCTCGTAAGATAACTAGAGAACAATTTAGATGGCCTGTTGCAGTCAGGTAATTTTCCAGGCCCCTCTGGCATAGTGGAGTGGATGAGGTTAAGGACCTGGGGCGCCTGGACAAGACTTGAGTCCATAAGAAGAGGGAGTGGAAAGAGCCTGAAGGTGGGGGTGCAGGAGGTGGCAGGGACTCTGGACCCTGAGTTCTTGTGGAAGAAGGCTTTCTTCCAGAGATTGCTCAGATGCCTTTGGCTGGTTGTGAACGGTGTGCTCCTTCCTGGGGGGAAGAAGGTTCCACTGGGTTTTCTGAGCTGCCTCTTAGTTCCCAGGCCAGGCTCAGCATCCACCAAGGAGGGTTAATCAGGAGCCCTCTTTAGGGCTAGAGCTGCACCCAGGGGACCAGGGGAAGCTGGGCTTCTCTTCTCTGGGGACAAGGTGGCATTGGGCTCCCTCAGGGCACAGACACACACAGATGTGATCCCTCATCTCAGGGACTTTGAAGCATTCAGTGTGGCCTCAGGGTAGCTCCCACTGTGTGCCAGGTCTTTCTAGGCCTTGTGATAGCCATCACCAGCAGAGGCCTTGGCAGCACCGGCGCCCTCAGCCTGACTTAAAAAGTGACGCCAACCAAGATCACTTTGATATGTCTCAGCTCAAGCCGCTCCTGTCTATGGACCACTCAGGCCACTGACTGCAAGCAGGCCACGTGGCTGTCCTCCCTCTGAACTGTGAGGCAGGGCTGTGCCACCAGAGGGCGATGTGGAGGTCTGGGGAGTGCCTGTAGCTGAGAACCAGGTAGGTGGCAGGGCAGCCTCTCACACAGCAAGCGTGGACTCATCCAGCAGTTGCAGGGAGCTCTTGCAGGCGTGTGCTCCTGTCCTTCTGGGATGAAGTTCATCCCCTGGGGCTCAGTCACCTGCCAGAGGGCAGTGCACAGAGAGGACCATCTTTTCTGATCACTGACTGGTCCATCTTCTGCTGGCTCAGGGGGGCTTGCCCTGAACAGCATGCTCTGTTTAAAGAGGGTGAGTCACAGTGGCTGGACTTCCTGTGACATGGTTGCACAGTCTCATCTTCCTTCTGCAGGTTTATTTTCATCGTCAGCTTGTCTTGAACAGGAAGATTCAGGACAGGACAGGAGATGGGGGCAGAAGCCCCGAGGCAGCTGGCATCCTCTGGCATCCTTCATGGCACCCTTCATTTCTGAGCAGCATACCCCAGGAATAGTTATATTTCTGCCCCTCTTCTTTTCTTTTGTTTTTCTTCCCCAAATCTAAAGAGGGGTTTTTTGCATGAACCCAGGTAACCATCTTGTTAACTAACTACTCACAGAGTTAAGAGAGATGGTCATCGTCCTGGTGTGGACAGTCAGAGACTGGCTACAGTGTTACTAGAGCCAAACAGAACTGGGTCCAGAGCCCACAACTTCTGCCCTTAAGTCCTGGGGTTAGTTTGATGACTGTGAGTCCCACTCAGTGGCATTTGGCTGTAAAAGAGTTATTATTGACTCACGTAACTCAGTGGCCCAGAGCTTAGGTACCAAAGAATTCTGAGGTCAAACGATGCCTTCAAGATTCCCTTTTCTTCCCTCTCCTGCATCAGCCTAATGTTTGGGATCCACAGGGCCCAGGGACCACCATATACCAGGTCTGGGAACATGTGGTGTGGCCTATGGTCAGGGGGGTATGTACATCTAGTTGGGGTCCATTTCACAAGCCACAGGAACCAAGAGCCATGTAGGAAGTATTCTCCTACCACTGGGCAAAGTCTCACTAGTTTCCAGCTAACCCACACAGTGGCATCTCTCCTTGGAAGTCCATGCCATTGGCCCCTGGAGATAGTGTGTGCCATCTCCTCTTCTGACAGGTTCCCTCCAGGGTCTTGTCTACAAAGCCCCACAGAGTCCCTTATGGGTTAGGGCCCACAGGATGGGGCAGCAGAATTGCTCAGCACTGCTCCGAGAGCCACATCTGCTTGCTGATGTCTGTGTTAGAGGCTCAGTGCCCAGGTGCCTTTGGGGTTTTCTGCACCTGCTGTGGCCATGTGCTCACTGCCATATTCCTCTCCTGCCCCACCCCCCTCTGCTGTGGGAGAACCAGACACTGGCACCCTGTTATCTGTCTGCAGGAGCCGGGGCTGGGCTGTCCTCTGGCCACAGATCTGAGATGTTTGCCATCAAGCGAGGACATGACCTGTCCTCTCCTCCCAACCCTTCACCTGGCCTGGGCCACCGCCAGGGCTCTATCAGACAGGTATGAGAGGGAAATAAGGGACCTATCAAATCGGGCTCTCTGTGACAAGAGTCCATCACTCAGCTGGGCTGGCTTGGAAGAGGCCCAGGTGAGCTACTGAACATTTGAGTGGAAATATCTGTGTGTCCCCAGTTCTGTGTGTGGACCTGTGACAGGGGCTGCCCAGCCCCAGAGCTCCGCAATCTGATTTGCATTTCCACTTCTGCATGTGGTCGGTAACACAGGTGCTACCTGGGCCTGGCTCCTGCCTGCCCGGCCCCTGTCCAGGCCCCACCTGCTCCCTCATCTTGTTCTCTGTATTTCTGCACTCGGTCACTTCTCTTTCGGTCCCTGCATCTGTAATGTTGCTTTCGTCGGGGTCCGTGGCTCCTGGAGGTTGAGCTTTGGGAAGGGTAGGACCATGGGAAAGAGATGTCTGACCAGGCTGTGTTCTAGCAGCCAAGGGAAGGCACTGTTCTGGCTGCCCTCTGGGCTGCCTTCTGGTTTTCTTGTCGTGGTTTATTTTTTAACTTGCTCACACTGCAGTATATTTAGTGTATTCAAATGGAGCCAGGGATCCAGCTATGAGGCATAAAGTCAGAATCCAGCTGCAAGGGCCAGTGCTTTTCCCTGCGGTAGCCATACCTGTGCTTTGCATTCTGCATATATATATGCATATATATAATGTATATATATGTATATATGTATATGTATATATGGTCTTACTCTATCTGCAAGAGACCTAAGCATGGCACACAGCTTTCCCCTGGGTTTGGATTTTATTAATAATGTCTCAGGGAGGTGTCTTACTTTACCTCCTGGAATGTTCATTTTCCTACATCTCGACTGTTGTCTAAGGCCCAAGGGCCATTTCTCTGTTCTGCTGGGTAGCAGTCCCTCATGTGAGTGCCCTCTGCTCACAGACTCTTATCCTGGGTCTTAGGAGTCTCCAGGGCTGTGTGTTAAGCTGCTGTGATGATCTTGAGGCTCTGTAGAAGTGTACAGAGGTTTCTCTGAGGCCCATGTGTGCGTGACTGCTGGGGGCAAAGGGCGTGTGTGTGCCCAGAGAAAGTACAAGCAGAAGTAGTTAAAGGGTGCCTGCAGCTGCAGGTGCTGTAATTACCTGTCGCTAATGTCTCCATTTTCTTTTTCTGGCTAGTAGTGTCAAAATGGCATTTTTTAGAAGTTGGCTTCTTTGCTGCTATTGTAAGTGGACATTTCTCAAACAGTTCTATAGAGTTTGTGATGGGACACACCCCTCTCAGATCCACTCCACCTTCATTTCCTGTCCCTCCTCACTGTCACTACACTCAATCTGGTTCCTGGGCCTTTGATCTCTTGTCCTGGATATTGGTGTGTGTGGCTCAGGAGGTCTCTCCACAGGGACTTCTGTGCCTACACTGAGGTGATCACCATTGTGCTGTCTTTATGATGCTCATGTTGCTGTGACTTGGAACTGAGTCCTGTTGCCTCCTGTAATTTCCTCTTCTTTGTTGCAGATACTGTTAAGTGTGTTGGTTCATGGGGCACATCCCCTGGTAGCTTCCCGAGAGAGAAGGCCAGGAGAGACATCTGAGAAGGCCCGTGTGTTCCCCAAGTGTTTGTTCTCTTCTGTCATAGTCTGCTTGACCACGGCAAGGTCTGGTTCTGACTCTTTGTGTATTTGCTCACTCCATTTGTCTTGCCTGGAACATGATCTCCCATCCACCTGCTGGAATCTTGGTCATGAGGCTGACCTCAGATAACACCTCCTCCAGGAAGCCTCCCTGACTTGCTGAGTCCTTTACCCATCACACCTCTGAACTAGTTTTTATAATACTTAAGTATTACACCCACATCACTGTATGTGTTCATTAATCCAGTTTCCATTTTGTGAGCACTTACTGCATGTGGACCTACTGAATAGGAAAGGCCATGAGAAGACAAAACTCCATGAGCTCAATGTTCTTAGTGATTCTGTAGTAACAGTGATGTGGTGGTGGTGGTGGTGGTAATGATGACGATGATGATGAAGATCATGGTCATGGTGGTGATGGTGATGTTGATAACAATGATGGTGATATGACAGTGTGATGATGGAGGTGACGGTGATGGTGGTGGATGATGATGGTGGTGGTGAGGAGGATGATGGTGGTGATGGTAATGGCGGTAATAATAGCAGAGAAAAATAATAGAACAGCACCAGTGGGTGAGCACCAGTTGCTGAGTGCCTATTGTGTACCACAATGCTAGCACCACTCAAGAATGGGCTCTGTGAAGGACTAAGAGTTATTCTCCTCATGAATAGCCAAAACAGAGGCATAAGGCAGCTAGTAATCAGCTCTTGCCCTGGGCATCAGACCCCAATGAGTGCATTCCTGAGCTCTCTTGCACCATGTGCCTAACGCCCCCAAGTAACTGAGGTCAGAAACTCTCAGACTGGCAAATGTGTGTGGTTTGATTCATAGACCAGATCCAAAAGTTCTGAAGCATGCATCTGTTGTTGACTGGCTTTATGGGGTTGCGGGAGGGAGCTCCTTGCAACACCACCTAACCAGGGGTGGTTGTCACTGTCTGTGTGAGCAACGGGCATTCCTAAGTGTCTGGATCCTGGGCTGTGTCACAATCCGTGGAAGAGAGACTCTTCCCAGACATTCCTTGGGAAATCTGTTTGTTCCCAAGTCATAGCCATCACGTAGCTCCCACAGACCAAAGAGCAGCAGGAGACAGAGCTGCCCACAGGGTGACCCCAGCTGAGGCAGTCACAGTCAGGGGCCAACAGCACCATGCTGACTCACGCCAGCTGGAGCTAACATATGCTGTCAAGGCCTCTGGACTGAAGGACTTTCCTATGCCCTTGCTCTCGATGTTGCCTCTTGGACTTCTCACTTGATTGAAAGCTGTGCCGGTAAAGGACACGAGGAGACACTGTATGCAGAAGGGCGTGGGTCTTAGTTCTTAGAGCAGCTCATTCCCTGTGCTGGATGTCCCTTTCCTGAAGTCAGTGTGTCATGTCTGCTGTCCTCAGGGTGATGGCATCTCAGGGCCACATTTGGTTCCATGGGATTAGTTAAGAGCCCCAGTCAGCAGTGTACTCAATTGTGTGTTAGTTACTGGGTTCCTAACAGACTATTTAAAGGTCTAGGGCTCTCTGCTTTTACAGGGATAGGTAAATTAATATTGAGATGCTAAATGGCCTGACTCCAGGCCACTACCCAATACTGGCATTGTCGACTTCCTCCTCTACTCCCTACTCTGGGCAAAGCCCCTGCTAAGCCAGATGTTACTCAACCATCTGCTTGCTCTTCACCAGTTCCTGCATTGTATGTTTCCACTTCAAGTCTTCTGAATGGATGAAAGAAGTAGTGAATGAGTGAAGCCACATCTCATAAGCACTCATTTGTTCATGATCCTATTGAATATGACCTTATGGCATCAAGCCAACTGGGTTTCAGTTCGATGTCCTCCTTAGGGTCAGCACCCAGATGCCAAGTCTGATGGTCCTGGGGTGGGTACTTCATTATGTTGCCCCAGTGCACTGGGCACTGCCTGGACCTGATGGCATCAATTTTAGTCACTGACTCCTGCCTACGATGGCTCTTGCCATGGAAGAGACCTAGGAAGCGACTGCTGAGTGGCTCCAAGTGAGCCAGGATGTGCTTACCTACAGACAGGGGGTCTGACTCCCTTCTCCCTGCCCTGGCTTTGTATTCTGGGCCAGCAGAACTCCCAGCTTCAGGGCTAGATGTCCCTTGGGAGTCTGGTGTTCACCTGATGCTGTCCCCTGGAAGTTCTGTCACGCACTCTGACCCACAGTTTCATTGTGGGTTTGATCTGCCAAAGGATCGGAATCCTGGGCTGTTGGATTTGGGAGCCATTTCCCATTCAATAAGAAGCCAGCGTATAATCCAGCTAGAGATCTGGGGAGATGGTTTGGTGAGTGTGAAGACTTGCTATACACGCATGAGGACCTGAGTTCGAAACCCCAGCACCCATGTAATAAGCCAGGAATGGCTGTAAGCTCAGTGCTGAGGGGTAGGAGAATAGAGCCAAGGGTCTTTGGGGCTTTCTGGCTGCTAGCCTGGCTCCAGGTTCAGTGAGACACCCTGTCTCAAGGGATACTGTGGAATGTGATAGAATAAGACAGCTAGTATCTTCCTCTAGCCTGAATGCACACACACACACACACACACACACACACACACACACACACACACACACGTACTTGTCTTATCACTGTACTGGGTCTCCTGGCAGCCTTCCAGGCAGCTGTTGTCTTCTTGTTTGAGAGATGAGCAGACCAAGGCTCAGCTTTGTAGGGTAACTTACCTGGAGGTGCCTCCATAATAAAAAAGGGAGTCAGGGTTAAACTTGCCTTCCTGGTTAGCCTGCCAGCTCTCCAGGAGTCCTTTCCACAGCAGGCAGAGACCTGAAGGGCCCGTGGGAGACCCTTGGCACTGCTCATGGCTCATGTTGGCTATGGAATAGGCAGGCAGGAAAACAGAGTTATTATGGGGCTCCCAGACCTGATGACCGGGAAGATGCATTAGCTATGCTCAGCCTCGCTTCTGGGATAAAAGACCTCTCCTTTGGTAGCTGGTATGGGTAATTAAGATTTGCTCATCTGTGTGCCCCAGGAGCTGATACTAGCCTGCATGTGTGTGAGCATCCTCCTGTGAGGGGTTGGCACCAAAGGACCTGAGGATCCCGTCCTGAGGCAAGTCGTACTTGGGGACCAAGTCTTACCAGTAGATGCTTGGTTTGGAGAATAAGAAGTGGATCTAGGTCTACTGTTCACAGCTGAGGACAAGGAGTGCCATGGGAGGATCTAAGGGACAGAGCAGAGAAGGAGACTCAGGACCAGTGGTGGAGCTGGAGGGACTCCAGGTGAGCCTATGTGGGCACAAGCAGAGTAAGCATGAAACAGTTGTGCCTCAGAGACGGCAGTGATGGATGCTTGGACCGAGTCATGAGCAGTGAGCCAGAGAGGCCCAGGGTGGACAGCAGGACACTGGATAGGAGGCCTGACTGTACCTCCCTACTTCACTCCAAAAAGTGGTGACTTAGAGTCTGCAGGCCTCTGCCATCCCTTCCGTGAGGGAGGGCTGGCCAGGGCTACAGCGGAAGACTGGGAGCCATCACTCATGGAAACACTTCCCTGAAAAGCTCTGTGGCAGGAGAGGCTCATGGGAAGGAGCCAAACAGACCATGGTGCAGAACGGACATGAAGGGGAGAACAGAGTGTGGGAGCTGGGTGGAGTGAGGTGGCAGTCTAACCAGAGTTCGTACACTTGGCTGAAGGCTGAGCCCATCGCTACCCCTCCTGCGGCGACACGCAGACTGAGGCTGTCACTTGCCAGTGGCCTTTCCAGCACTTGCTCAAGTCACTTTTTCCATATATTAGCTTCTTCCAGGCCAGGTTATAAAGTTCCTTCTGGCTGAATTTAATTTGTGTGCAACTCACTCTACATCTTATGTTCTGGAACCTTACCTGACATTGGTCCACCAGAACGTCCCTTGAGGGGCATAATTCTAAGAGGTTTAGCCTAAATGCCCCAGAGTTGAGAACATATTTCTCATCCTCTATACAGATAGATGTAGATAAATGGCAAATCCCCATCATAGTACAAATCTACCTCCCTTCCATTGTCTTTAGTCAACAGAGGTGGTTGATGGGTGGATTGATGGGTAGTGAGTGGGTAGATGGACAGATAGATGAATGGATAGGTAAACTGGTCAACTGACTGATGAATCAATGGGTGAATTGTTGTATTAGCAGATAGGGGAGTGGCAGCATGGTTTGGGCATGAATGAAAGGGTAGAGTAATGAGTCTGTAAAGGATGATTCATTGATTGATAGGTAAATTGATGGATCAGTGAGTAGATGGATGGGGGATGAATGAGAGAATGAAGGGGTGGATGGATGGATGGATAGGTGGTTGGATGGTTGGATGGATGGATGGATGGCAGATGGATGGACTCATTTGCTAAAGTAGGCAATGATGATCCATTATCCATGCTTGTGTGAGCATTTTTCTTCTTGAGGCCTCTGTACTGGCCATTTCTTCTTCCTCAAAGTATCAAAGGATACATTGTTTGCCTCTCAACCTAAATGTTTCCTCCTAGTGAAGTCTGTCTTTGATCAGAAAGAGATCAGCATAAAACAATCAGCCTTAAAGGAAGGCTACAGTATCAAATCAGGGTGGGTGTGTGAAGTCCTGGGGTCTGGGTGAGGGTCACAAGGCAGGAAAGGCCATGGGTTTGTGGTTAGGGATGGCTACTTTGAATTTTGGTTTCCATCCTGAAGCAGAAGTTGGACTGAGGTGATAGGTGGTCCATACTGAGAGGAATACATGCAAGGAGGACTCAGTGACATCAGGAGAGTCCCAGGTTCCTTCCCAGGTCTCCCAGGAAGCTCTGGCTCACATTCCTCTGTGAACAAAAGCTTCTTAGGGCTGAAACACGCTGGAGCAGTAACAAAGATCAGAGAAACTGTCAGACTGGAACACGCATCAGAATTAACTGCTGACCCATGTGCAATCCAGACATTGCCGGAGACAGCGCCCTACATTCGTGTCCTGCTCCCAAGATGAAGTCCAAGCTTTCCGCCCTCCCTCCCTTCCTGTCTGTCTCCTTTAATCCCCCATTTATTTCCTGCATCCTTTCCTGGTGCTGCCTCACTGTCTCCTGTAAGGTCTGGAGTATCTAAACTGTCTTCTGCATGGTTCTGCAACCCTCTCATTCAATACACACTCAACATTCCTGCCCAGCCCTTGGCTAGGTTTGGATTCCCAGCCACTTAGTTCCCAGTCTGCTCAAGGACACCTGCAAGAAAATATATACTTGTAACCAGGTGTGATGGTGTCATTTGTGACCCCCAACCCTTGGTAGGTTTAGGACAGACAACTGTGAGTTCAGGGCCAGTGTGGGCTACAAAGTGAGACCCTGGCTCAAAATGAAAAAAAGAAAGAAAGAAAGAAAGAAAGAAAGAAAGAAAGAAAGAAAGAAAGAAAGAAAGGAAGGAAGGAAGGAAGGAAGGAAGGAAGGAAGGAAGGAAGGAAGGAAGGAAGGAAGAAAGAAGAGAGAGAGAGAGAGAGAGAGAGAAAGGGAGCACTCATTCTTTGGAAGCAAGGGTTGTCCCATGCAAGAAGCCTTTGCCAGGTGGAACTTGCCACTTCCCCTGGGTGTCTCTTTATCTAGCCACTGAGAGCTGACACAGCATCCTCCTAATGACCACAGTCATTCACCCTATAGGCTGGCCTCTGCTGTCTCTGTGACCCAGTGTCTAGCAAATGCCCTGATGATGCAGCAGGGCCTGTATAAATGCACTTGGGATGGGGAAGGCCACTTCCGAAGGTTCTGCAGCACTAAGGGTAGGGCCTGGGAATCCTCCAAAGGTTATTCCAGTAACAGAAGAACTGTCAGGAATGACCTGTGCCCCTGTGCTATCCACAGTCCTAGTGAGCAGTGAGATCCCTGCAGCCAGGATGGGCAGGCCCAGGGTCTTCAAAGGTTTCTGTGACTTCAGTGTACCCCTCTAACTAGAGGGGATGTGAGGCTCTGATGTGTCATGGTTTCCATGGGAGGGGCTGCCTGGTAGCACTAGCCTGCCTGTGAGGGACACAGATGCCCATCTCAAGGTGGCCACATCCATTTCTGCACACACAGAGACACTAAGGAGATAAGGGACAGAGCTTCCACCATGTCATGCAATGCAGTGCTCAGACACTGGGTTCTATCAGAATTCTTCCTCCCGACAAGGTCTGACAGCGCTGCTCTGAAGACCCTCTTACAGTCCCTGCACACTCAGAACAATGCTACAGACCCGCTTACAGTCCCTGCACACTCGGAGCAACGCTGGTCTACAGACCCGCTTACAGTCCCTGCACACTCAGGACAACGCTGGTCTACAGACCCGCTTACAGTCCCTGCACACTCAGGACAACGCTGGTCTACAGACCCGCCTACAGTCCCTGCACACTCGGAACAACGCTGGTCTACAGACCCGCTTACAGTCCCTGCACACTCGGAGGAACAACGCTGGTCTACAGACCCGCCTACAGTCCCTGCACACTCAGGAC
>CABHPH010145507.1:4033-46977 GCA_902168325.1 Peromyscus nudipes | reverse complement strand
ATTACAACAATTATAGTTCTGCATTTGTATCAATATACAATTTATCTAAATAAGAATATAAAAATAATTTACATTTGTATCAATATAAAAGAATCCATAACAGTGCAATTTATCTAAGGCTAATACTTTACTAAATTAGTTTACTAGTATATACAATAATCTACCTTAATATCCTATACTTATCCATTCTCCTTTTTCTTTTCTTAAGGAGAGTCCCAAGCCAAATATTTTCTTCAACTTCCAACCCTATAACCATTATCCATAACCCTGAAAAGCATGAAACCTTTAAGAAAAGGGGCATTGTTTTCTTAGAATTGGTTCCTGCTGTTCAGGGGGCGATGGTATCTCTGTGGGGTCCTGTAAGAAAGCTCAGATAGTTAGGTCTCAGTTGGACTAACTAGATTCTGCAGTCAGTCTCAGAGTAATGGGTTGTCTGAGATTCTGGCTAGAAGTGTATTATGATGGACAATCTTATTATGGGAGACTATTTTGGAGAATTTTCAGTCTTGGATTGATCATGGAGTAATGTTTTTGAATACCAAGGTGTCATTCTGAACTGGGTAGAGTCATTGTTGTGAGGCCCCATCTTTCTTCTGGAGACTTCAGAGATTGCTATTGAAAAAGACTTAAATACCACTACATACTACTCCATGTTGCAGTCCATCATTGAAGGAGATAAGTTCAGGAAGTTAAGCAGAAATGTGAAGCAGAAAACAAGCTGTTTACTGTCTCCCTCACTCACAGGCTCATATATAGCTAGATAGCTTTTTTAATGCAGCCTAGCATCACCTGCTCATTGAATGGTTATGCCTGGATCTTTCTGCATTAATTATTATTCAAGATAATTCCCCCAATTATCTTTGTGGAAGTTCTGTGTCAGACTGAACTCAGTAATCCAAAGCTCACGGGGCAGGTACTCTGGGTGCCTCAGTCCAATACCATAGAATTCCTTGTGTGAGACTCAGACCACTAAGTCAGCACTGGTGCTGTATGTGCTGTGTTGGGTTGATGACTGTAAGCCAGTATTTATGGAGGATGCGCTGTGGCTTAGTCATGGATGTAATGCAGCACTTATGCATGATGCAGGAACTATTGGCAGCTCATACATGTACCACCATCCATGGTGCATAAACTTTGGTAGGGTCATGCCTACTAACCAGCAAACATGGTGTTTGTACTGTTGGGTTCTTCGACTAATAACTCAACAATCATCATGAATGCTCTGTTCTACTCAAGCATGCCTGGTTTATGAAATGTGGAATAGTTGGACCAGTAACCCAACACTCATGGTGCATGTCTGTAGAATACTCAGGCCTATAACCCAGCATTTTTCTTGCATGCACCATGTTGGCCCCATGGCTGTCACCCAAAACTTATGGATAATATACTGTGGGAGAATCCAACCTTAATGCAGCAGTCATGGCTCATGTACTGTGTGAGACTGACACCAGCATGTCAGCACCTATGGCACATGTACTGTCAGAGACTCATGCCTGTATCCAAATATTCATAATGCATGTACTGTATGAGGCTGGCAGAAGGATCCCAGAAAACATGGTTTTTTTCTAGGAGGGCTATGCCTACAACCCAGAATTCATGTTGCATGTACTGTGGGGTCCCATGGCTTCAATCTGTCCCCCATGGTGCATGTACTGTGCAGGCTTACATCTGTATCTCAAGATTCATAGTTTTCTACTGTGGTAGGTTTACGTCTGTGACCCAGCACCCATTGTGAATGTACTGTGTGAGACTCAACACAGTAATCCAGAACTTAGGCTGCACTGTACTGTGGTCATCTAGTGATAATAACCTAGAATTCACTGTAAGTGACCTGTGCAGAACTCAAACTAGTAAGTCAGCATGCATACTGTATGTATTCAGTGGGTTCATGGCTGTAAGACAGCATTCATGGTGCATGTACTATATTTGCTCATGGATATAATGCAGCAACCATGTATCATTTATTGTTCTAGGCTGCCTGGGGCCATCCCTGGTTGTGGCCATGTCCCAAAGAGGAGGTAAGGAGTTGGCAAGGGAAGGATGAGTGAGGCATAATGGTAGAGAGAATCTTGCAGCCTGACTAGCTAGCAGTCAGAATGCTTCTTTATTTATACAGAATTCAGAAAGCAGGGTTAGATTCATGTTGTTCTTATCATAGATCATATCATATGTTTAACCTTTTCTCTTGCACTTCTAGGGTCATAAGTTTAGTCATCATTGATAAACCATGACAGAAAAGACTTATCTTTTACAATTATTTTCCCTCAAGTCTAGTCATCATTATCTTTTATAATTGATTATCTTTTATAATATTTTTTAATCATCAACCCCAAAACCATTTTTTAAGAATCCAAAGGCATGTGACACCCTGTTCTAAGGCTGGTACTTCTTGTAGCTTCAAGGATGCTAGACAGAGAGAAAACCTCCAAGCCATGCTGGGAAGATTCCTTTGTCCTAACCAGTGTATTATTAACTCTTAATGACCAGAGTGCCCAAGAAGCATCCTAAGGCCAAAGCTGCTGCAGTTATTTTTCCACATATGGCATAATACAATGTTTTATGTCTTATATATTCACAGACTTTATGTGTGTTTCTAATCCTGATCTTCATTTGTTCCTTGGTCTCAAGATAACACAGTGGCTTTGCATGAGTTAATTTCTCTAACAAAGGGAGGTCCTGACACTTTATCATCTTTCCACACTGTTCTTTGCTCATCAATATAGGTCTCTGTGTAGGGCAGAGGTAACTTCTGCTAATCTAACTTTGTTGCTGTATATGCCACACAGACACCTGAGTGTATCGTAGGAAGGGACTTGCAATCTGATCTGCAGCCAAATCCTCTAGCCCACTGAGTCTTGTTGACCTTTTAAGTTTACTTTGTTTTGATTATCTTGTTTCTGAGTAAGTATAGGGGAAGATGGTTCAAGAATATCTCACAGCCTCACAAAGAGATCTCTGGCTTCTTAATGTGTGTCATAACCTCCAAGGTGTAAGGCAGACCTTCAAGTAGATAAGGATATCTCTCTAAAAGAGGGAGGGGTGGTATGCTCAGGACTTTCCTGGAGAAGCATAGAAGCAGTACTCCTGGGAGAAGGCAAAGTCCCCCAAGTATGCAACATGTGGAGATCAAAACCAAAAATACCATCGTGGCAATTGTCTGACTCTGCTTTGCTGGATCTTTGTCAAGCAGCTGTGCTAGCTTTTTGATGTTTGCTGTTCCCATCAGCTATGGCTGTGCCAGAAGGCTCATGCCTTTGTCTCAGCCATGCTCAATAATATACTGTGTGACAATCAAGCAGTCATGGTTCATAAAATGTGGGAAGCTCATGCCAATAACCCAGTACTCAAGTTGCATGTACTGTGTGAGGCTCAAGATGATAACCCAGCATTCATGGTGTATGTATGTTGGTGGTCGCATGGAAATAACCCAAAAGTCATGGTTCATATGCTGTGGAACAATACCCCTTAATTGCAGTACTCATGGAGCATGAACTGTGTGAGACTGAGATCAGTTTATGACTACACATGGTGCATGTACTGTGTGAGTCTGACATGAGCAGCCTAACAAACATGGTGCTTGTGTTGTAGGAAGGTTATTCATGTAACACAGAACTCCTGGTGAATGTACTGTGTTTGGCTCATGCTTGTAACCCACTGTTTAATGAGGCTTTCTAGTGCTGTGAAGAGACACCACAACCATGGCAACTCTTTCTAATTTTTAATTTTTATTTATTTATTTTTTGCAACCTGACTGCTGTTTCTGCTCCATCCTCTACTCCCGGTCCCATACCTACCTCCCCTCCATCCACCTCCATCTACTCCTCCATTTCTGTTTAGAGAAGAACTGGTCTCCGATGGATATCAATCAAACATGGCATATCACATTCAAGTCTGGATGGGGTTACACAGTATGAGGTCTATGTTCCCAAAAGACAGCAGAAGAGTCAAAAACACCACCTGCTCTCAGTGTTAGAAGTCTGACTAGAAAACAAAGCTACACAACTGTCACATATATGCAGAGGGCCTAGGTCAGTTCCATGATGGCTCCCTCATTGTCAGATCAATTTCTGTGAGCCTCTTTGAGCCCAGGTTACTTGATTCTGTAGGGTTTCTTGTAGTGTCCTTAACGCCTCTTGCTCTTACAATCCTTCCTTCCCCTCTTTTACAGGATTCCCTGAGCCTTGCCTAATATTTGGCTGAGGGTCTCTGCATCTGTTTCCATCAATTGCTGGTTGGAGCCTCTCTGATGAAAATTTGGCTAGGTACCAATCTATGTGTATAGCAGAATATAATTAAGAATCATTTCATTGATTATTTTTTGTGAGACATATTTAGTTCTATCCTTCCCTGGCTTTCAATTTCTGGGTCCTGGCTCTCCAGGTACTGTGAGGGATGGTTTCCCTCTCCTGGTATGGGACTCAAGCTGGACAAGTAATTACTTGACCACACTCACAATTTCAGCCCAACCTTTACCACAGCACATATTAGAGGTAGGACCAATTGTAGGTTGAAGGTTATGTGGCTAGATTTGTGTCCCAATACTTCCACTGGACATCTTGCTTGGTCACAGGAGATAGCCAGTTCAAATTTCATATCCCCATTGCTAGGAGTCTTAGCTAGGGTCACCTTCAAACATTCATGGGGATTCCCATTGTACTAGGTTTTTGCTTGTCCCTGAGATGCCCCCCAGTTGTCTCTCCCAGTACTCTCTCCCTCCCTCTTTACCCACCTAATTTTCCTCTACCTGCCCCACCACCACCTCCTCCATCCATGATGTCTGTTCTAATTCTCCTTCCCAGGGAGATTCATGTACCCCCCATCCTTGAGCCTGCCTTGTTATTTAGCCTTTCTGGGTCTGTAGATTGTAGCATGGCTATCTTTTACTTTCCAGCTAATATCCACTTATAAGTGAGTACATACCATCTTTGTCTTTCTGGGTCTTGGGTACCTCACTTGAGATTATTTTTTTAATTCCATCCATTAGTGATGTCATTCCATTGTATACATGTTCCACAATTTCTTTATCCATTATTTGGTTGAGAGGCACCTAGGTCGTTTCCAGTTTCTGGCTATTATAAATAAAGCTGCTATGAACAAAGTTAAGCAAACAAATGTCCTTGTGATTTGATGGGGCATCCATTAGGTATGTTTTGAATAGTGTTATAGCTCAATGTTGGGGTGGATCAATTCCCAATTTTCTGAGAAACCATTATATTGATTTCCAAAGTAGCTGTACAAGTTTGTACTCCCAAAAGCAATGGAATAGTGTTCCCCTTGGTCCACATGCTCACCAGCATCAGCTGTCACTTGTTTTTGACCTTAGCCATTCTGACAGGTGTAAGATGGAATCTCAGAGTTGTTTTTGTTTGCATTTCACTGATGGCTGAGGATGTTGAACATTTCTTTCAGTGATTCTCAGTCATTTGAGATCCCCCTGTTAATACTTCTCTGTTTAGATCTGTAGCATTTATTTTAATTTGATTATTTGGTTTGATGATATCTAGTTTCTTGAGTTCTTTATATATTTTGGAGGTCAGTCCTCTGTCAGATGTAGAGTTAGTGAAAATCTTTTTTCATTTTATAGGCTGACATTTTGTTCTATTGATTGTGTACTTCGCCTTACAGAAGCATTTCAGTTTTATGAGGTTCCATTTATTAATTGTTGTTCTTACTGCCTGTGCTGTTGTTCTGTTCAGAAAATTATCTCCTGTGCCAATGAATTCAAGGCTACTCCTCACTTTCTTTTCTATCAGGTTCAGTGTATCAGTTTTTTGTTTCATCTTTGATTCACTTGAACTTGAGTTTTCTGCAGGGTGATAAATATGGATCTATTTGCATTCTTCTACATATTGACATCCATCTAGACCACCACCACATGTTCAAGATGCTGTCTTTTTTCCAGTGTATAGTTTTGATTCCTTGTAAAAAATTAAGTTTCCATAGGTGTTGTGGAATATTATTTTAACATGTGTTACATTTGTTTATGTGTGAATCATTTGTTTTAATGATGCAAAGATGTGTTGGATTCTTTTATGTTGAATCTGTTTAACTCTGTGAAGCTGTATTACTCTTTGCCTGTCTAAAACACGACTGGTCTAATAAAGAGCTGAGTGGCCAATATCAAGGCAGGAGAAAGGATAGACAGGGCTGGCAAGCAGAAAGAACAAATAGGAGCTGAAATCTGGGAAGAAAGGATTGAAGAAGGGGCGAGAACAAGGAGAGGAACCTACTAGGGCCAGGCACTTAGCCACACAGCCAGCCACAGAGTAAGAGTGAAAGTAAGATATACAGAAATAAGAAAAGGAAAAAGCCCAGAGGCAAAAGGTAGATGGGATAATTGAAGTCAAGAAAAGCTGGGTAGAAACAAGCCAAACTAAGACTGGACATTTATAAAAAATAATAAGGCTCCATATATATTTCATTGGGAGCTGGGTGGTGCGTCCTCCCAAAAAGCCAATGAGTAAAAAAACAACCATCAACACATAGGTGTGTGGCTTTATGTCTGTCTCAAGTTTGATTCCATTGATCAATCTGTCTGTTTTTATGTGAATATCATGAGGTTTTTATATCTATACCTCTGTAGTAGAGCTTGAAATCCGGGATATTGATATCTCCACAAGTTCTTTTCCTATACAGGATTGGATTTTGCTATTCTGGATTTTTTGTTTTTCCACATGAAGTTGAGTATTTTTCTTTCAAAATTTATAAATAATTGTGTTGGAATTTCTATGGGGATTGGGCAAGGTGGCCATTTATACTGTTAATCCTGTGAATGCATGAGCATGGGATATCTTTTCATCATCTGATATGTTCTTCATTTTCTTTCTTCAAAGACTTGCAGTGCTTGTCACCCAGGGTTTTCACTTGTTTAAAGTTACACCAAGTTATTTCATATAATTTGTGGCTCTTGTGAAGGGTGTTGTTTCCCTGATTTCTTTCACAGCTCATTTGTATATAGGAGGATTTTTTTAAGTTTCTCCTGTAGCCAGCCATTTTTTAAGGTATTTATCAGCAGTTGGCATTCCCTGATATAATTTTTGTGGTCACTTATGTATACTATCATCATCTGTGAATAATGACTCTTTGAAGTTTCCATTTCAATTTGTATCCACTTGATCTCCTTTAGTTTTCTTATTGTTGTAGCTAGAACTTTAGATACTATTTTGAAAAAATGTGGAGAAAGCTAAGTTCCTGTCAAACAGTTCTTTCGCTTGTTTGGCTAGAGTTACCCCAAGATATTTTATGTTATTTGTGCTATTGTAAAGGGCGTTGTTTCTCTGATTTCCTTCTCAGCCTCCTTATCATTTGTATACAGGAGTGCCGCTAATTATTTGAGTTAATCTCGTGTCCTGCCTCATCAATGTGTTTCTCTGCTGTGGGGTCCCTGACTGAACTTTTGTGGTCACTCTTGTATACATTCATATCATGGGCAAATAGTGGATTTAGACTCTTTCTTTCCAATCTGTATCTAGGATGTCTTTAATTGCTTTATTTTTTCCTTGACCCAGTGGTCATTCAGTAGAGAGTTGTTCCGTTTCCATTAGTTCGTAGGCTTTTTATAGCTTGTGTTGTTTCTGAACTCTAACCCATGGTGATGGATAAGGTATAGGGGGGTTATTAGAATATTTTTGTACCTGTTGAGATTTGCTTTATGACCAAGTATGTGGTCAGTTTTAGAGAAGGTTCCATAAGGTGCTGAGAAGAAGGTATACTCTTTTGTGTTTAGATGAGATGTTTTGTAGATGTCTGTTAAGTCCATTTGAGCCAAACCATCTGGTAGTTCCCTTGTTTCTCTGTTAAGTTTCTGTCTGGCAGACCTGTCCATTGGTGAGAGTGGGGTGTTGAAGTCTCCCAATATTAATATGTGGGGTTTGATATGTGATTTGAGATTTAGTAATGTTTCTTTTATAAATGTGGGTGCCCTTGTATTTGGGGCATATATGTTCAGAATTGAGACTTCCTCTTGATGAATTTTCCTTCCATGAGTATGAAATGTCCTCCATCTCTTTTGATTAATTTTAGCTTGAAGTCTACTTTGTTACATATTAGGATAGCTATACCAGGTTTGAGTCTTAGGTCCATTTGATTGGGATATCATTTCCCAAAACTTTACTCTGAGGAAATATCTGTCTTTGAAGTTAATATGTGTCCTTTGTATGCACCAGAATGATGGATCTAGTTTTCATATCCATTCTGTTAGTCAATGTCCTTTTATTCATGAATTCAGTCCATTGATATTAAGAGATGTTAATGACCAGTGATTGTTAATTCCTGTAATTTTTGGTTTGGTGGTGGTGGTGGTGAAGTGTGTTTCCCTTCTTTGGGATTTGCTGGTGTTAGGTTATCTATTCCCTGTGTTTTCCTGGGTGCAGCTAACTTCCTTGGGTTGGTGTTTTCTTTCTAATATGTTCTGTAGGACTGGATTTGTAAATAGGTAATGTTTAAATCTTGTTTTGTCATGGAATATCTTGTTTTCTCCATGTATGGTGAGTCAAAGCTTCACTGGGTATAGCAGTCTGCGCTGGCATCCATGGTCTCCGAGTTTCTCTACAACTTCTGTCCAGGACCTTCTCCCTTTTAGAGAAGTCAGGTGTAATTTTGACAAATCTGCCTTTATATGTTACTTGGTCTTTTTCCCTTGCAACTCTTAATATTCTGTCTTTATTCTGTATGTTTAGTGTTTTGATTATTATATGGCTAGGGGACTTTTTCTTGGTCCAGCCTGTTTCACTTTTCTGTAATAGTCTTGTACCGTTATAGGCATGTCCACTTTTAAGTTGGGAAAGTTTTCTTCTATGATTTTGTTGAATATGTTTCCTGTGCCTATGAGCTGGGATTCTTCTTCTATCCCTATTATTCTAAAGTTTGGTCTTTTCATGGTGTCTCAGATTTCCTGGATGTCTTATGTTAGCAATTTAGGGGACTTAACATTTTCTTTGACTGATGAATCTATTTCCTCTACTGTATCTTCAACACCTGAGAGTCTTTCTTCCATCCCTTTTATTCTGTTGGTAATGCTCGCATCTGTAGTTCCTGTTTGCTGCTCCATATTTTCCATTTCCAGAATCCCTGAGTTTGTGTTTTCTTTACTTTTTTTCTATTTCAATTTTCAAGTCTTAAACTGTTTACTTTACCTGTTTCTTTTTCTTTGCTTTCTTTAAGGGATTTATTGATTTCTTTCAATTTTTTGTTTTTCTTTTTCTCAATTTCTTTAAGAGGATTTTTTCATTTCCTCCTTAAGGGCCTCTATCATCTTCATAACATTATTTTTAAGGTCATTTTCTTGTGTTTCCACTGCATTGGAATGTTCAGGTCTTGCTGTTGGAGGATCACTGGGCTCTGGTGGTGCCATCTTGCTCTTTCGGTTGTTGAATATATTCTTACACTGGCATTTACTCATCTGTTCTTCTAACTAGTATGGGTCATGCCTGTACCTATGTAGTCTGTTCTTTAAACAGGTGTGTGTTGTGCCTGTGCCTGTTCTTCCAAATGGTGTGGTCTATGCCTGTTCCTATGTAGTCTGCTGGAGTTGTGGGGAAGGGCTGGTCACAAGGAGGATGTTCAGGTGTCTGGGGTTGAGTAGCAGAGTGGGTTTTGGAGGGACAGAGTCAAGTGGGTGGTGGTGGTGGTGGTGCAGCCTAGAGGCAGGTCTCCCATCTGTTTGCTGGCTGGTGGGGTTTGCAACAGAGCAGTGGAGTTCCACCAGACTTGGGGGCAGGGCCAAGCTGCCTTGCTGGTGCTGAGATGGGAGAGAGAGCAGCATGAGATGTTCCTTGGGGTTTAGGGTCTGTAATGTTGTGCCCAGATTGTGACCCCCAGAGAGACCACCAAAGACAAGCATGCCTGAATGCAAAAGCAAGGTTTAATTCTGGATATCCAAAAGCAATACAAGCCTAGGCAGGGACTTCGTCCAATACACCCAACGCAGTGGAGGCTGGAGGAAGTGCCCACCTATCTGCAAGCTCAGTTTTTAAAGGGAAAAGTCACAAGGTTACATCATTCAGGGGTGCTAGTACGGGTACAATTCTGATTGGCTCGCTTCTAGGGGCTTTCTAGAAATCATGGCTTAATCTTACTTCTAAGGGAGTGGTTGCCCGCCACCATTTCTCATTGGCTGCCCTCAGGTGGGGACATTTCTGTGGTCAGTTACCCTGGAAACCAGGGAGAGAACATTCCATAGTCCAGCAGGCATTACCTCGTGACTACCTTGTGACTCTGTACTTTTACACTTTTCCTGGTTTCTGGAATCTGGACTGACTTGTTTCAGTAACTAATGGCCTATTCCTAGAAGGAGAAACCTTAGGCCTTAGTTTTTGGGTGAAAGCATTTTGGTCTTATTTCTAAGATGGCTCATTTTGGTCTCACAGGTTTACCTTTAATTTTAAATATTCTGGTTAGAGTTCTCTACAAAAAAAATCAAGACTCACTATTTGCATAGTCCTTCCTGACATTCAAGAGCACCAATTAAAAAACAAAAAAGGAGGACTTGCTGGGAACCATATGGCTTCCTTAGGGGACAAGTCCTGAGAACAGCATGAACAAATTCTGCTTGTGGCAAGTCCTTTTCTGAATCTGACCCATTTTGGCAAGGCCAACAGATAGTTCACTGCATAATTCTGGGTATGACCCCAGGAGCACATGTGCTACCTGCTCACCCTGCTTTCTTTGTACAAACCATATTGCTAGCATCCTCTAGAATCACTACATCAGAGGTATGGATGAAATATCTATTACAAGAGAAAAACATTTCCCTGATGAATATCCTCTGAGTGAGCCAGTGGGGGAATTGTTAAAATATACAGTGGACCTAATTCAGCCCCTAACAATTTTATGTTTCAAGTGTATCCATGAATTCATGATTCTAATAACAGGATGTTGCCTTTCCAACACACCTTGTGAGTAGCCAGAAAGAGCAACAGTAATTCATGACATTACACACTTGCATAACTGTTCTAGAGAAAATGATTCTAACCACAAGATTTTAGGAGAAATGCTACTTCTGCATTTATAATTTCATATTCCCTGTGAAACTGCACACTCAACTGGAATTCCCTGTAGTCCTTAGTGAAAGGCCATAGTGGAATGTCTTTATCAAGTGTTAAAATCATAGCTTCACAAGCTTTAACAAGGAGGGTATAAATATTCCTCCCTCTTCACATTTTAAACCATGCTCTCTTTGTACTTAATTATCTTAATTTAGACTCAGAGGGAATTTCTGCTCCCCAGAGACACTCTAACTACTAATTAACTAAAAAATATATTGTTAGATGGAATGATATATTAACAACAACAAAAATAAATAAAACGGACCAGATGTCCTTTTGACTTCCAGAAGAGGATATGCTCGCATCTTTCTACAGTGTGCTGATGCATCACTCTGGTGTCTGGAATGTTTTACTAGGCCATATGTCAGGGTCTTAAACTCCACCTCTGCCCCTGTTGAATCAAAGATGTCACAGACTCTGGGCTACACGCTGCTTTGATAGAAGCATAGACCCAAGAAGGCTCCCAGAGCTGGTGGTAAAATTATCACTGCCATGTTGGGAAGCTGAGGTGGGCAGAGCCAGCAGCCATAGTGCCGTTTCAGTCTTAGAACGCTGCAGTTTACAGCAATAGGCTTCACTTTGTACGCGCTCCCGCCCCCGCCGCGCCCGCGCTCCTCCTCCTCCGCCGCCGCAATAGGCTCAAGGTAATATAAAAAATAAGCCACATAAAGATGGCTACCACACAGAGAATCTGGATTATGTTCTCTTTGATATTCGTAACTGAAGAAAAACATTTGATTACAAAAGCTGTTGAGTTATGCCAAAATGTATATTTTAAAGGTACCTTGACTTCAAAATTTGGATGTAAGGATATGTTGCTTTGGAAAGGAAGCTCTGCTTTTGTTTCCACAGAAAGCCAGAGGCTATGGATTTGTTCCAGATTAAGATACATCAGGTTTGACCAGCCAAGACCCCCTGAAAGGTCTCCGATGACACCATGGCCCAGATGATCCAACATCCAGAATGGTTTAAAGGCAACTGGCTCAGACAATACAGCCTCATGGACTACTCCATAATCCTAAAATTTTCTTTGTGTCCCCATAAGATACAGCGCCCCCCTCCAGCAGGAAGTAGTAAGAGAAGCTACGCCCAAATTCCCAAATTATATGTAATTTTACTATGTTAATGTTAAAATCTTCCTTTTTGAAAAAAAAGAAAAGGGGAAGTGCTGTGGGATGGTCTGTATGTCAAACATGTTGCTTATTGGTCAATGAATAAAACATTGATTGGCGAGTGGTCAGGCAGGAAGAAGTATAGGCGGGACAAGGAGGAGAGAATTCTGGGAAGTGGAAGGCTGAGCGGGAGACACTGCCAGCCGCCACCGTGACAAACAGCATGTGAAGATGCCGGTAAGCCACAAGCCATGTGGCAAGGTATAGATTTATAAAAATGGATTAATTTAAGATATAAGGACAGTTAGCAAGAAGCCTGCCACGGCCATACAGTTTGTAAGCAATATAAGTCTCTGTGTTTACTTGGTTGGGTCTGAGCGGCTGTGGGGCTGGCGGGTGAGAGAGATTTGTCCTGACTGTGGGCCAGGCAGGAAAACTCTAGCTACAACAGACCTCTACTGCAGCCTCAACTATGCCTTCCTCAGCTACTGCCATTGAATATGGCAGAGGAAATGGACAATTGTGATTCCCCTGAAGCTGCCAGTCTCAAAATGATTTGAGTAGACCATTCAGGCAGTGTAAATATTTAAAATATACTTCCATTCTTCAATACATGCATAGCCAAGTTTTATTGCATAGGTTATTGTTATTTCCAGTATTGGTTCTTTACATTTTTGTCAAAAAAATTGAGCATCTTCAGGTACTTCTTTTAGCTGTGCAAATGAAAACATTTTATGTGGAATAGTGGTATTTGATTGCTTTTGGAAGTTGTGTGGTAGTTAGCTGCAACTGTCAATTTGGCATAATCTGTGTTCAACTGCTGTTCTAATTTGAAACTGGTTCCTATAATAAAACACTTATATAAAACAAACACAGAGATACACAAACACACTTACACACACTTGTAAAATTAAAGATGAAGGGGAATTTGTGAGGTAGCAGCAGTGGGGGGACTGTGGGTAGAGGGAAAAGAGTAGGAAGGAAATGTGTAAAATTTTAAATAAGTGAAATTTAAAAAGTAATAGCAAATGCAACAGACATACTGCCATAATTTGAAAAAATTACATTATTCAGGACAATCTGTGATGAAAACTTATAAAGAGTAAGGCACAGTGTTGATATAATACAGGAAAAACATAAAGCAAAATGAAAACAGAAACAACAAGAAAAGAAAGTATGAAAGAGTAATAAAGCCCGAGTTTTATGAAAACATACAGAAAAAATAAATAAAATTACTTAGTTAAAAATGGAAGAAAATTTCACACATGAAATATTTCAAAGTACAAAATAAAGTGAAACATTACCTAAAGTGTAGTAATAATGCACAGAATAAGAGAGAAAATAAACAATTACAGAAGTGTTTGATCAATAACCAATAATCTAAAAGTATATATGGGCTGGAGTAACTTTACTTGATGGCAGAAATTTCAGGAGATACAGACAGGTATTACATCTAATGTAACTAGTGGGGAGGGGAAGAAGATCTTCAGTATCTACTGAACACAATTCTCAAAGAACTAATGTCTTGGGTCAAACCTGGTGAGTCAATGATGACAGGACATAACAGCATTGTGAAATGGTTCTGTGTTGCAGGAAGTAAAAAGGGTTACAAATACGGGGAGCTCAAAGTAGCTGTCATCAAGGTTTCAGAATTAACTGACAAGTAATCTAAGGCAAGGCCAGAGTCCTGTAGGAAGGAGGAGTATCAGACGGTATTGCATCTGGGATGCCATTTTCTGAGGAAGCCGTAGGCATGGTGTGGAGCTGAACCCACACTGTGGTAATATATGTTATAACAAGCAGACCTGATGTTATAGGATGCTGCAGTGCAGACCAGATCATCTCAATACTATTCTTAGATATTGGGTGCGGGTGTGAAATTAAAGGTGCTTTTATTGATGACTACATTCCTTTCTCTAATTCTCTCATTTGTGATAATCAGGTTCAGGTGATATAAGGAAATGTAGGATTTTGAAGAGTTTGTCTCACTTATCCAGGGGGCCTGATCCAGTTGGGGCTCCTCAGCTATTGGTTCATAGTCCATGTGTTTCCATTAGTTTGGCTATTTGTCCCTGTGCTTTTTCCAATCTTGGTCTCAACAATTCTCACTCATACAATCCCTCCTCTTTCTCCCCAGATGGACCCCTGGAGCTCCACCTGGGGCCTGGCCGTGGATTTTTGCATCCGGTTCCCTCAGTCATTGGATGAGATTTCTAGCACGACAGTTAGGGTGTTTGGCCATCTTATCACCAGAGTAGGTCAGATTGGGCTGTCTCTCGACCATTGCCAGTACCATTGTGGAGATATCTTTGTGGATTTCTGGGGACCTCTCTAGCACTTTGCTTCTTCCTATTCCCATGTGGTCTTCATTTATCATGGTCTCTTATTCCTTGTTCTCCCTCTCTGTTCTTGATCCAGCTGGGATCTCCTGCTCCCCTAAGCTCTCTTTCCCTTGAACTTTGCCCTTCATTGCCCCCACTCACATCCAATTTGCTCATGTAGATCTCATCCATTTCTCTGTCATTGGGTGATCCCTGTGTCCTTCTTAGGATCCTGTTTTCTAGGTAGCCTCCCTGGAGTTGTGAGTAGCAGTAATCATCTTTGCTTTACATCTAGTATCCACCTATGAGTGAGTACATACCATGTTTGTCTTTCTGAGTCTGGGTTACCTCACTGGGGATATTTTCTAGTTCCATCCATTTGACTGCAAACCTCATGATGTCCTTGTTTTTCTCTGCTGAGTAGTATTCCATTGTGTATATGTACCACATTTTATTTATCCATCCTTCAGTTAAAGGGCATCTAGGTTGTTTCCAGGTTCTGGCTGTTACAAACAATGCTTCTATGAACATAGCTGAGCACATGCCGTTGTGGTATGATTGAACATTCCTTGGGTATATGCCCAAGAGTGGTATAGCTGGGTCTTGGGGGAGATTGAGTCCCAGTTTTCTAAGAAAGCGCCATATTGATTTCCAAAGTGGCTGTACAAACTTGCATTCCTGCCAGCAGTGGAGGAGAGTTCCCCTTAAACACATTAAATGCCATATTCTATAATTTGTTGAAGATTTTGAAGATGATCTATTGAAATATATCTGTGTAGACATTGAAAAAATACCTAACATGACTATAAGTTTGCCTGTTATAGATTACTATTAATCTGTATTTCTTAATTATTTTACATTAAATTTTAAATGAGCTGCCAGAGTACAACATCCCAAACAAGAGTAGAAATAAACATACAGTATAACATACATAATTTTAAATTTGTATTGATAAACAAAAATCCATACCAATGTAAAATATTTTAAGATTAAAAGCTGTTGTTTTGATTAAAGTAGATACAATAATCTATCCTTCTGTCCTATCATTTCTATATCATATCCTCCTTTATTCCTTTAGAAAGAGAGCTCTGAATTTAATTCTGTCATTTAGCATTTTTTATACTATGACCAATAACAACTTGTACCTAAACCCGCTTAAATGAAAACAAACATCCATAACCAATTATTTGGAAATGTGAGCATAGTTCTCTAGACAACATCCTGTTGTTTGGGGCCACTGGTAATCTTTCAGGGACATGAGAGAATGCAGAGTTTTGATCAAGTCCTGATTTGAGTATTCTGTTTGATGTATAATCTAAGCCAGGAGCCTTGAAGCTGTACTGGATGCAAACTCTGAGTGAACTACAACAGAGGCACTTTAAGATGCTAGAATAATTGGGCCATTCTTTTTTCATTGTTGTCTGGTCCACTTGTTCTGAAAATATATAAATTTTTAAAGGTAACATGCATATCTGTATTAATGCAAGGAAAGTGTGCATTGTACACAGTCAGTCAAAGATGATTTTTTTTATTTTGTGTTTGAATATGTAAAATATAACAACGTATTTCTTGCAGTTCCTTTAGGTTTATTTCAATATTTCTGCAATCAAGATTTTTAGGGGTTCTTTCTCAATCACACCTGATTTTTTTAAACTTTGAAAGAATCCATAGACTTTTATTTTCTGTTGAAGTAAAAGCAGAACCTCTTTCCCAAAATAACATATCTTTTGATTTCCACTTAGCAGTAAAGACATTTTTAAAATTTATAGGTTGTTTTAATCCAGCAGCATATATACCCAATATCTCTTGGCAGCTATTGTTCCATCTTTAGCAATCAAAAACTTCAAAGAGAACACAATAACATGCAGTATCTAGACACTTTGTGTTTTTTCCATCTTTATATGGCTTATTTTTTATATTACTTTACTCTCTTTTTAAGAATTTAATGTTTTCTATACTATTTTTGTATACCTTTTCTCTTTTCTCTTTCATGCCTTCTGACATTTTAAAACATACTGCAACCCATTTAGACATTTCTTCCTCTGTCCTTCTTTACTGCATAACCTCAACCTTTTTCTGACTGCATGAGTCTTTAAACTGCTAAGTGGAATGGCCTAACATTGCTAGGGCCTCCAACTCTGCCCTGGCAGTTGGCTCCATCCTGCCTGGTTCCCTAAGAGCTCAGCTTTTTTTTATGGAACTATCAGCATGAGTCAAATTCACCACCCCAACTCTAGGGAGCTTCTAGGTCCATGATGCTACTGAGCAGTACCCTGTCCACTGCTCATAAATCCCATCTAATTGTTTGGTAGCAGTACCTCCCAAAAGAGCCATCCATGCCACTAACATGAACCAAGAAGCTGAGTCTTATGGGGGCCCTAAAAAGAAATGCATGTCTCTAGATAAAGTAATCAATTTTCAGTTTTATTCTTCTAGTTACAGCATATGCAACTACATTGGTGAGAAACATCAGCTACAACAAAGTACTTATACTCTAAGATGGGCAAACAAAGTTAAGGAACTTCTTTTTCCATGCACCTTTCCAATTCAAGTATTTTTATTTTCTTAATGAATCCAACATATACGTCAGTTCAATTGTGAAAGAATTATGATGACTTATGACCAAAAAATTGTTCTTCATTTGTATTAGTTACCTCTCTCTTCCCTGAAAAAAAAGATAACTGTATTTTAAAAAATGTAATGGATGATAGGCCCATTTTACTTACATTTTATGAGAGAGATCATTATTGTTGCAAAGCAGACACAGCAAGATGCAGGAGATCTCCAGGTGGTGAAAGCTTGAGTTATCAACTCTTAACATACTAGAAGACAAGGAAGTTGACACTGAAAGCCAAAATCTGAGATCAGTATAGCTTTCAAACACTTGTGACTAGTAATCTATTTCCATTATGTAGGCTCAGAATGTTAACAGCCCTACAGCCTCCACATATCACCTGAACCTGGGTACCACAAAAGACTGAAATAACTCCAAAAAAGAATCAAGCAGAGACCCTGAATTTCAGACCTTCATGCAACATGTAAGAGTACTATTGAGATGATTTAGTCCCCACTAGGATGTCTCGTAATTTCAGATCTGCTTTTGTACACACATTACCCAAGTCTTACATGAGCTCCACACCATTCATATAATACATGTAGTTTTTCTCAGCAAAAGCCATTCCAGATGCAATATCATTTTAGGGCCACCTTACAGGATATGAGCATGCCTCACACCACCTCTCAGTGAACTATAAATCCTGACGCAAGCATCTTTGGAGTCCTCATGTTTGTAAGACTTTGTAATTCCTGTAACACAGAACCATTTATATAATTCTGACATGTCCTGTCATTATCTTAAACCGTACCTTTGTGCATGAGTCAAAGTTACAGCAATGTCCTTGTGATAAACCTTGGGGATATGTCCAAATTTGGTCATTTTCTGGCATGGTCGTATTTGATCAGCACTTCAGCCAAATATATTTCAAAGGAATTGTCATTTTCTCATTGTGAATCTTCTATAGGTGCTGTTTTACTCCATGGAGATCCTAAATATTTCCACTGTGCAGAGCATATGTTTTCTGTATAATGATGTTAATCTCTACCAATTACAGGAGCTTTGCAACATGTTGCCTGCAACTTTAACTCAACAACTTTGACCAAAGGTCAAGGAATTCCTTATTTATTATTATTATTAGTTCTGAATAAATTTTTGTTTAGTGAGTTTTGATGATTATTTCCACTCAATCTAGGGACTCTTAATCTAACCTCTATCTCCATCAGCTTAACTTTCTGCCCTATATTTCAAACATGGAGTAAATAATTCTTGTCCATATATGTCTGGATTCTTTGTTAATCCCCTGCAATATGGTAGAGATATTAGGGGTATTTTTCTTAAGAAAATTAGTGTTAGAACTTCATTGCTACCTTTTATCTTAATACAGGGATTTGGTTGCCCCTTTGATTGCAATAGGCTTGTGCGTGCTGTTGCACTTAATGTGTGTTCATATGCTAAACTGCCTTCTGTGCACCAAGAAACTGTTTCCTCATAGTAAATCAAACACCACAGACTCTATCCATCTTTCACACTTTCACAAGGATTCAGGAGCCTTATGAGGAAACAATGTAAAGTAAATGTCCCACTTAAGACTGACCACTCTCCACACTTACTCAATATTACATTGCTCATTTTTTCTTTGTCTCTGTATTAGTCATTATCTGCTCCAAAGAGAAGCTTCTTTTGATGCTAGTTAAGCCTGAGATCATTGTTTTGAGAGTTTGGAATATAATTCCTATTTGTTTGGATATTAAATACTGGAATATTTAATTATTTTACTATAAAAATTTAGATTACAACATAAACAGAAATTTGGAAAACAACAGCCTAAAGAAAATAGGTAATAGTGTTGGCTTCACTTTTGCAGTCTTAAGTAATTGAAGTTACAATGCATAAGATGTTGTGGGTTGGTGTGGTGAGATGTTTGATCACACTCTGACACTCCTGTTAGTACCCAATAAATTTATACCTTAAATCAAGGGGTAAAACCAGTGACTAGCTGAGTGGAATTGAAACAAGCCAGCAATTTGTATAGATAAAATGAACAGGAAGGAAAGGGTGGGTATTCCTAATTACAATGATCTTATACTGTTCTTATGACTTTTGCTTGAAGTTGGTTTTTCCAGCCTGTGATATTTTGGAGACATGTCTCTAAGCTATTGAAATCAGTTTTGAAAGTGTCTGGACTTTTGGTCTTTTGTCACAACTTTGATGGGGTTCAACTCAAGTGTCTTCTTATTCAAATTACATCCTGTACTACTTTATTCAATTCTTTGGGTCTTAGTTCCATATTTTCAAATCAGAACTCATGACTGGAAGCAATTGAGAAATCAGGAAAAGAGAAAGTAACCACAGCAGGGTGTGTGGGGGAAATGAAGAGCAAGAGCAGTACACCAGGGATCTGAGGAGAGAAATGACAAAATGGGAGGGGGTGACTTCAGTTGGGATAGGGAGGGAGGTAAATACAGAAGGGGGATGAAGAGGGGCTAAATGACAGGAAATGTGACAATTTCAAATGGAATCAACTAATCAAAATCAAAAAAATACCTAAAATGCATGTAAGTCTATGAATAAATATATATAAATAATATATATGGTAATTTCCCATCTAAGTTAATGCTCCTCTGAAGAGCAATAGAGCACCTAAGAAATATTAACACCTGACATGGGGAACAAATTTCTGAGTTGTTGTTCAAGATTCTGCTAAAACACTAGAATTTATATTCCTTCTGCCAGAAAGGACCATCTACTTTAGAAATAACACCCACAGAGCCTGAGTTAAAACTATTTTGAAAATCTCTCTAAAGTCTTGCTCCAGTATAAGAGAAGTTGTTACGTAAAATTCAAAGGGAGAAATGATAAGTAAGGAATTCTGACTGCAGAAGAAATAGTCTCCCCTAGGGAAAAACACACAGCTTTAAAGAAAGAACTGGAAACAGGACACATTTAAAATGGAAGGATGTAGATAGAATGAGGCAGAGGGGTGCTCCAAGGATGTCTAAATGATTAGAAAATGGGGAGGAGAACCAATAAAATCCAACCTCCTGCAGAAATATTCTAAGTGAACCCATTACTTTATAAGCTAATTAAAATACAAAGTAATGTGAACTCAGATGCAGTCTGACTCAAGGTCATTGTTCTGTATCCCAATTTCTATGATCTCTCTCATATCAATGTCCATTTGTTCAAATTTCCACATTTTCTCCCCAATCTAATGAAAATGCAAGGTGTTTTGATTTCTATCATACTGACATGAATTGTAAGTTAAACATACATGTGACAGATCACAGGAAGAGATCATAAGTCCTAGTGATAATATGAAATACCAAGTATCAGACAATAAAATAAAAATGAGAACAAAAATTCCTCATTCAAATAGGAGAATTATATGGCTTGTTCTGAGTTACCCAGGAGACTGTTTCCTGTAAAAGATTTGAAGCAGCCCACCCATCTAATACATAGTGCTTTATTCTGTTAATGCTACAAAACTAAACCAAAAATGAGTGTTTTAACACATGAGAAATACATTCTCCTGTAGAAAAATTGCTAAACTTCTTATTAAATAAAAAACTCAGAGACAAATATTGGGGTTAAAGCCTGAGAGAGATCAGAGGAATAGGAAAAGCCCAGCTAACCTCACCTCACCAACTCTGCAGCTTCCAATGCGAGCTACTTCCTGTCTCCCCAAACCTTTACACCTTTCTGTTCTGTTCTCTCATTTTCTCTCTCAGCCCAGCTACATCACTTCCTCTTCTTGCCCAGCTCTGTCACTTTCTGTCTGTCTGTACTGACCTCCAGTCAACTATGGTTAGTGCTGGAAATAAAGGCGTGTATCACCATGCCTGGCTCTGGTCCCAGAATGGGCTTGAACTCACAGTAATCCACACAGATCCTTGTTTCCCAAGTGATAGGATTAAAAGTGTGTGCTACCATTGCCTGACTTCTATGCTAATATAGTGGATAGCCTTCTCCTCTGATCCTCAGGTAAATTTTATTGGGAGATACAATATATTGGGGGACAAATTACATCGCTGCATTTCCCCATTTGTTGTCTAATAAAGATAAAAAATAAAAAAGTTATAACTAATATAAGAAAAACTAAATACAATAAATATAATAACTATATACAATATATACAAGCAATAAATACATTAACAATACCTAGTCCATTTGCATTTGACAAATTTAGGGAAAATATTTCATTATCTTTCCTGTTTTAGTGAGTACAAAATGTACCTAATTCACTTTCTATCCTAACTTATATTACCAACAGAAAACTATCTTGTGATGTCTTTCAAACTTATATATTTTACACCACTTAGTGAGTTTCTTTTCTGAAATTGTTAACAAGGAAAACTGTAACTGTAATCTTCAACTCCCTCAGAGACCTGAGAAGGATATATTACCTAGTAAAACAGGAAGTGCTAACAAGTGACTTCCAAAAAATGTGAGTTATGAGGGAAACAGCCAGCTGCCTGGACAGTCACCCGAGGTTTCTCTGCAATATTGTGGCAGCATATTTGGCCCACTGACTTAAGCAGGATGTATGCAATGCCTACAGCTCGACCCCACATTCAGTGCGAGTATTCCATGTACCAGACAAACTTGAATTCTGCCAGTGTCACGTCATAATTCAGGATTTTAAAGTCTGGTAATTACTGGTATTTATGGAATTTGGCTTACCATTCTTCTCAACTTGTGGGTGGCTTCATCTCCTTTATTAAATGTCAGTCTACCACTGAGAGGTCACACTCCATCAGTCTAGTTACTCCTTCACGAATAACTGTTCCAGCTACTGTTCCACTGCACACCAGGAGCCAGCAGCCCACTGCTTGTTCAGCTGCCTTTGAAGAAAGGGACACTGTACCTTTTCTTGATTGCAAAGCCACTTCAGTGATGGTGCCATATTGCCTGTGCCTCAGAGGACACCTGTTGCCAAAGCTGCAACCCCTCTTGTCTTGGTAAGGATTGGCAGTCCTTTATGTCCTGCTTGTTCATATTGGACAGCATACTGTCAGCAATCGATGTGAGGGCACTCTCTTGCTTACTGGTTAACTTTTGCCACAGTGAAAGAAAATGCCATGTGTAAGTTCTTCAATGCCCGTATCTTCTCTAAAGAAGATTGGTGCTGCCAGGAGCAGACATGTCTCATAATCATAAAAAAAGAAAAAAAATCTATGTTATAAAAACATTTTAAATACCATATTCTGTAGATCTCTGAAGGGTTTGAAGACAACCTGTCTATCTAGTATATATCTGTGCTTTACCAGGAAAACATACCAAATATGACCACAAGTTCAATTGTAACATCCAAATACCAACTTTAATTTCTTTATATCCTAATCATTGGCAATAATGACATTCAAGTATTATCAAATGGCATTACATTTGTTAAATGAACTGTATAGGTACTATCCTGAACAAGATTAGAAATATATGTACAATATATCAATCTCAAATGGCATCAATATACATAATTTATATAAGATAAACAAAAATCCAATCCAATGTACAATATTTAAAACTAGTAGTTGCTTTCTAAAAGAAGATTCAATAATCTACCATTTTATCTTATCATATCTATACAAATCAATCTCAAATTTGAAGCAATGTACATATTATGTATATAATATACAAAATCCAATCCAATGTAAAATATTTAAAACTAGTAGTTGCCTTTTAAAAGCAGATTCAATAATCTACATTTTTATCTATATCATATCTATATCCTCTCTTTTTTCTTTTCACAGTAGATACAATAAACTACCCTTTATTCTATCATATATCTATCTGTATTATTTTTATGTCTTTATTCAGAGTAGATTCAATAATCTACCTCTTATCTACATCCTCTTTTTTCTTTTTCTTCTTGTTTTTTTCTTTTTTGTTTTTTATCTTTTTAAATATTTTTGTTTTATAATTAATTCAATTTATATATCAGACACAAATTTCCCTGTCCTCCCTCCTCCCCCCCCCCTCCTTTTCCCCCCATCCACCCCCCCTTCCCCCCCCCCCCCCGGCAAGGTCTCCCCTGGGGAGTCAACCCAGCCTGGTAGATTCAGTTGAGGTAGGTCTAGTCCCCTCCTCCCTACACCAAGGCTGAGCAAAATGTCTCAGCATAGGCCCTAGATTCTGAAAAGCCAGCTCATGCACTAAGGACAGGTCCCTGTTCCACTGCCTAGGGGACTCCTAAACAGATCAAACTAATCAACTCTCTCACTTATCCAGAGGTCCTGATCCAGTTCCGTGGGGGCTCCTCAGCTATTGGTTCACAGCTCATATGTTTTCACTAGTTTGGCTGTTTGTCCCTGTGCTTTTTCCAGTCATGGTTTGAATATCCCTTGCTCATATAATCCCTCCTCTCTCTTGCCGATTGGACTCCTGAAGCTCCACCTGGGACTTGGACATGGATCTCTGCATCCACTTCCATCAGTCACTGTAGAGAGTTCTGTAATGACAGTTAGGGTGTTTAACCATCCTATCACCAGAGTAGGTCAGTTCAGGCACTCTCTCGGCCATTGCCAGTAGTCTATAGTGGAGGTATCTTTGTGGATTTCTGGGGACCTCTCTGGCATTCTGCTTCTTCCTATTCCCATGGGGTCTTCATTTATCATGGTATCTCTTTCCTTGTTCTCCCACTCTGTTCCTGATCCAGCCGGGACTTCATGTTCCCCTAAGCTCTCTTTCCCCTGACCGTTGCCCTCCATTAACCCTAACTTACCCCCAGTTTGCTCATGTAGATCTCATCCATTTCTCTCATCCATTGTTGGGTGATCCCTGTGTCTTTCTTAGGGTCCTCTTCACTAGGTAGCCTCCCTGGAGCTGTGAGCTACAGTCTGGTTATCCTTTGCTTTACATCTAGTAGCTACTTATGTGTGAGTACATACCATGTTTGTCTTTCTGAGTCTGGGTTACCTCACTCAGGATATTTTCTAGTTCCATCCATTTGCCTGCAAAACTCATGATGTCATTGTTTTTCTCTGCTGAGTAGAACTCCATTGTGTATATGTACCACATTTTCTTTATCCATTCTTCCATTGGAGGGCATCTAGATTGTTTCCAGGTTCTGGTTGTTACAAATAATGATGCTATGACCATAGTTGAGCATGTGTCCTTGTGGTATGATTGAGCATTCCTTGGGAATATGCCCAAGAGTGGTATAGCTGGGTCTTGAGGGAGGTTGATTCTCAATTTTCTAAGAAAGTGCCATATTGATTTCCAAAGTGGCTGCACAAGCTTACATTCCCATCAACAGTAGAGGAGAGTTCCCCTTGCTCTACATCCTCTCCAGCATAAGCTGTCTTCAGTGTTTTTGATCTTAGCCATTCTCATGGATAAAAGATGGTATCTTAGCGTTGTTTTGATTTGCATTTCCCTGATGACTAAGGATGTTGAGCAATTCCTTAAATGTCTTTCAGTCATTTGAGCTTCTTCTGTTGAGATTTCTCTGTTTAGCTCTATAGCCCATTTTTTAATTGGACTGTTGGGTATTTTGATGTCTAAACTTGAGTTCTTTATATATTCTGGATATCAGCCCACTGTCAGATGTGGGGTTGGTGAAGATCTTTTCCATTCTGTAGACTTTCAATTTGTCTTGTTGACCATGTCTTTGCTCTACTAAAGCTTCTCAGTTTCAAGAGGTTGCATTTATTAATTGTTGCTCTCAGTGTCTGTGCTAATGGTGTTATATTTAGGTAGTGATCTCTGGTGCCAATGCATTCAAGACTACTTCCTACTTTCTCTTTTATCAGGTTCAGAGTAACTGGATTTATGTTGAGGTCTTTGATCCACTTGGACTTAAGTTTTGTGCACAGTGTCATATATGGATCTATTTTCATTCTTCTACATGTTGACATCCAGTTATGCCAGCACCATTTATTGAAGATGCTTTCTTTTTTCCATTGTATACTTTTGGCTTTTTTCTCAAAAATCATATGTTCATAGGTGTGTGGATTAATGTCAAGGTCTTCAATTTGATTCCTTTGGTCTACATGTCAGTTTTTATGCCAGTACCAAGCTGTTTTTATTATTATAGCTCTATAGTAGAGCTTGAGGTCAGGGATTGTGATGCCTCCAGAGGTTGCTTTATTGTACAGGGTTCTTTTGGCTATCTTGAGTTTTTTTGTTTTTCCATATGAAGTTGAGTATTCATCTTTCCAGGTGTTGTTGAAGATTTGTTTTGGTATTTTGATGGGGATTGCATTGAATCTGTAGATTGCTTTTGGTAAGATTGCCATTTTTACTATGTTAATCCTGCCTATCCATGAGCATGGGAGATCTTTCCATTTTCTGACATCTTCTTCAATTTCTTTCTTCAGGGACTTAAAGCTCTTGTCATACAGGCCCTTCGCTTGTTTAGTTAGCATTGCCTCAAGGTATTTTATATTATTCGTGGCTATTGTAAAGGGTGATATATCTCTGATTCCTTTCTCAGCCCATTTACCATTTGTATAAAGGAGGGCTACTGATTTTTTTGAGTTAATCTTGTATCCTGCTGCATTGTTGAAGGTATTTATTAGCTGTATGAGATCCTTAATCGAATTTTTGGGGTCACTTATCTATACTATCATGTCATCTGCAAATAGTGAAAGCTTGACTTCTTCCTTTCCAGTTTGCATCCCCTTGGTCTCCTTATGTTGCTTTATTGCTCTGGCTAGAACTTCAAATACTATATTGAATAAGTGTGGGTAGAGCAGACAGCCTTGTCTTGTTCTTGATTTTAGTGGAATCACTTTGAGTTTCCCTCCAGTTTTTTGTTTTATATTCTTTATTTTATTTTATTTTATAATTTAATTTAATTTTACATATGAGCCATGGATTCCCCTGTCCTCCCCGCTCCCACCAACTCCCACACTCCACCCAGGCCACCCCCCATTCCCATCTCCTCCAGGGCAAGGACTCCCCTGGGGATTCAGCTTAGCCTGGTAGATTCAGTAGAGGCAGGTCCAATCCCTCCTCCCTTCACCCAGGCTGAGCAAAGTGTCTCAGCATAGGCACTAGGTTCCAAAGACAGGTTCTGGTTCCACTGCCTGGGGACCTCCCAAACAGTTCAAGCTAATTAACTGTCTCACTTATCCAGAGGGCCTGATCCAGTTGGGGCTCCTCAGCTATTGGTTCATAGTTCATGTGTTTCCACTAGTTTGGCTATTTGACCCTGTACTTTTTCCAGTCAAGGTCTCAACAATTCTCGCTCCCTCCTCTTTCTCGCCGATTGAACTCCGGGAGCTCCACCTGGGGCCTGACCATGGATCTCTGCATCCACTTCCATCAATCATTGGGTGAGAGTTCTACCATGACAGTTAGGGTGTTTGGCCATCCAATTACCAGAGTAGGTCAGTTCGGGCTTTCTCTTGACCATTGCCAGTAGTCTATTGTGGAGGTATCTTTGTGGGTTTCTGGGGACCTCTCTAGCACTTTGTTTCTTCCTATTTCCATGGGATCTTCAATTATTATGGTCTCTTTTTCCTTGTTCTCCCACTCTGTTCATGATCCAGCTCAGATCTCCCACTCCCCTAAGCTCTCTTTCCCTCGACCCTTGCCCTTCATTACCCCCACTCACGTCCAGTTTGCTCATGTAGATCTCATCCATTTCTCTGTCATTGGGTGATCCCTGTGTCTTTCTTAGAGTCCTCTTTTCTAGGTAGCCTCCCTGGAGTTGTGAGTAGCAGTTTAGTCATCCTTTGTTTTACATCTAGTATCCTCCTATGAGTGAGTACATACCATGTTTGTCTTTCTGAGTCTGGGTTACCTCACTCAGGATGATTTTATCTAGATCCAAACATTTGCCTGCAAACCTCATGATGTCATTGTTTTTCTCTGCTGAGTAGTATTCTATTGTGTATATGTACCACATTTTATTTATCCATTCTTCAGTTGAAGGACATCAAGGTTGTTTCCAGTTTCTGTCTATTACAAATAATGCTGCTATGAACATAGCTGAGCATGTGTCTTTGTGGTATGATTGAGCATTCCTTGGGAATATGCCCAAGAGTGGTATAGCTGGGTCTTGGGGGAGATTGATTCCCAATTTTCTAAGAAAGGGCCATATTGATTTTCAAAGTGGCTGCACAAGCTTACATTCCCATCAACAGTAGAGGAGAGTTCCCCTTGCTCTACATCCTCTCCAGCATAAGCTGTCTTCAGTGTTTTCGATCTTAGCCATTCTGACAGGTATAAGGTGGTATCTCAGAGTCGTTTTGACTTGCATTGCCCAATGATTAGGGATGTTGAGCAATTCCTTAAATGTCTTTCAGCCATTTGAGCTTCCTCTGTTGAGAGTTCTCTGCTTAGCTCTATAGCCCATTTTTTAATTGGACTGTTGGGCATTTTGATGTCTAATTTCTTTAGTTCTTTATATATTCTGGATATCAGCCCACTGTCAGATGTGGGTTTGTTGAAGATCTTTTCACATTCTGTAGACTGTCGCTTTGTCTTGTTGTTCATGTCCTTTGCTTTATAAAAGCTTCTCAGTTTTAAGAAGTCCCATTGATTGATTGTTTCTCTCAGTGTCTGTCCTACTGGTGTTATATTTAGGTAGTGATCTCCTATGTCAATGTGTTCAAGACTACTTCCTACTTACTCTTCTATCAGGTTCAGAGTAACTAGATTTATGTTGAGGTCTTTGATCCACTTGGACTTAAGTTTTGTGCACAGTGACAGATATGGGTCTATTTGCAGCCTTCTACATGTTGACATCCAGTTATACCAGCACCATTTGTTGAAGATGCTTTCTTTTTTCCATTGTACAGTTTTGGCTTCTTTGTCAAAAATTATATGTTAATAGGTGTGTGGATTAATGTCAAGGTCTTCAACTCCACTCCATTGGTCCACATGTCAGTTTTTATGCCAGTACCAAGCTGTTTTTATTACTATAGCTCTATAGTAGAGCTTGAGGTCAGGGATCATGATGCCTCCAGAGGTTGCTTTATTGTACAGGGTTCTTTTGGCTAGCCTGGGTTTTTTGTTTTTCTGTAAGAAGTTGAGTATTGTTCTTTCTAGGTGTGTGAAGATTTGTTTTGGTATTTTGATGGGGATTGCATTGAATCTGTAGATTGCTTTTGGTAAGATTGCCATTTTTACTATGTTAATCCTGCCTATCCATGAGCATGGGAGATCTTTCCATTTTCTGACATCTTCTTGAATTTCTTTTTTCAGAGACTTTAAGTTCTTGTCATATAGGTCTTTCACTTGCTTAGTTAGAGTTACCCTGGGTATTTTATATCATTTGTGGCTATTGTAAAGGGTGATGTATCTCTGATTTCCTTCTCAGACTGTTTGTCAATTGTATATAGGAGGGCTACTGATTTTTTTGAGTTAATCTTGTATCTTGCTATGTTGCTGAAGGTGTTTATAAGCTGTATGAGTTCCTTGGTCAAATTTTTAGGGTCACTCATGTATACTATCATGTCATCTGCAAATAGTGAAAGCTTGACTTCTTCCTTTCCTTTTGTATCCCCTTGATCTCCTTATGTTGTCTTATTGCTCTGGCTAGAACTTCAAGTACTATATTGAGTAAGTATGGGGAGAGTAGACAGCCTTGTCTTGTTCCTGATTTTAGTGGAGTCGCTTTGTGTTTCTCTCCATTTAATTAGATGTTGGCTGTTGACTTGCTGTAAATTGCCTTTATTATGTTTAGTTATGTTTCCTGTATTCCTGATTGCTCTAAGACCTTTATCATGAACGGGTGTTGGATTTTGTCAAAGGTCTTTTCAGCATCTAGTGAGATGATCATGTGTTTTTTTCTTTCAGTTTGTTTACACGGTGTATTGCATTGAGGGACTTTTGTATGTTGAACCACCCTTGCATCCCTGGGATGAAGCCTACTTGATCATGGTGGATAATTGTTTTGATGTGTTCTTGGAGTCTGTTTGCCAGTATTTTATTGAGTATTTTTGCATCAATTTTTCATGAGGGAGATTGGTCTGTAGTTCTCTTTCTTTGTTGCATCTTTGTTCGGCTTGGGGATCATCGTAACTGTAGCCTCATAGAAGGAGTTTGGTAATGTTCCTTCTGTTTCTATTGTGTGGAACAATTTAAAGAGTATTGAAATTATCTTTTCTTTGAAACCCTGGTAGAATTCTGCATTGAAACCACCTGGTCCTTTGCTTTTTTTGTTCAGAGACTTTTAATGACTATTTCCTTAGTGGTTATTGGTCTATTTAAATAGTTTATCTGGTCTTGATTTAACTTAGGTATTTGGTACCTATCCAGAAAATTATCCATTTCTTTTAGATTTTCCAATTTTGGGGAGTACAGGTTTTTGAAGTATGACTTGATGATTCTCTGGATTTCCTCAATGTTAGTTATTATGTCTCCCTTTAAATTTCTGATTTTGCTAATTTGGATGCTCTTTCTCTGCCTTTTGGTTAGTCTGGATAAGGGCTTGTCTATCTTGTTGATTTTCTCAAAGAACCAACTCTTTGTGTCATTGATTCTTTGTATTGTTCTCTTTGTTTCTATTTTATTGATTTCAGCTCTCAATTTGATTATTTCCTGGCATCTATTTCTTCTGGTTGACTTTGCTTCTTCTTATTCTAGGGCTTTCAGGTGTGCTGTTAAGTCACTAGTGTGAGATTTCTCCAACTTCTTTATGTGGGCATTTAGTGCTATGAATTTCCCTCATAGCACTGCTTTCATAGTGTCCCCTAAGTTTGGGTATCTGGTGTATTCATTTTCATTGATCTCTAGGAAGTCTTTAATTTCTTTCTTTATTTCTTCCTTGACCCATTGGTGATTTAGTTGAGCCTTATTCAGTTTCCACGAGATTGTAAGTTTTCTGTAGTCTTTGCTGTTGTTGAAATCTAACTTTCAACTATGGTTGTCTGATAGAACACAGGAGGTTATTCCAATTTTTTTGTATCTGTTGAGATTTGCTTTGTGTCCAAGAATGTGGTCGATCTTAGAGAAGGTTTCATGGGGTGCTGAGAAGAAGGCATATTCTTTTTTGTTACGATGGAATGTTCTGTAGATATCGATTAAGTCCATTTGAGTCATAACATCAGTTAAGTCCCTTATTTCTCTGTTAAGTTTCGATTTTGCAGATCTGTCCAGTGGTAAGAGTGGGGTGTTGGAATCTCCCACTATTAATGTGTGGGCTTTTATGTGTGATGCAAGCTTTAGTAATGGTTCTTTTACATATGTGGGTGCCCTTTTGTTTGGGGCATAAATGTTCAGAATTGAAATTTCATCTTTTTGGATCTTTCATATAATGAGTATGTAATGTCCTTCTTGATCTCTTTTGAATGATTTTAGTTTGAAGTCTATTTAGCTGGCTATTAGGATGGCTACACCAGCTTGCTTCTTAAGTCCCTTTGATTTGAAAGACTTTTCCCAGCCTTTTATTCTTAGGTAACATCTATCTTTTAATTGAGGTGTGTTTCTGGTATGCAGCAGAAAGGTGGGTCCTGCTTTTATATCCATTCTGTTAGTGTGTGTCTTTTCATAGGTGAATTAAGTCCATTGATATTAAGGAATATTAATGACCAGTGATTGTTAGTTCCTGTTATCTTTTGGTGGTAGTGTGTGTACTTCTCTTCTTTGGGGTTTACTGCTGTGGTGTTATCTATTGCCTGTGTTTTTGTGGGTTTAGCTGACTTCCTTAGATTGGAATTTTTCTTCTAGTACTTTCTGTATGGCTTGATTTGTGGATAGGTATTGTTTAAATCTAGATTTGTCTAAGAATGTCTTGTTCACTCAGTCTATGATGATTGAAAGTTTTGCTGGGTATATTAGTTTAGGCTGGCATTCATGGTGTCTTAGTGTCTGCATTTCATCTGTCCATGTTCTTCTGGATTTCAAAGTCTCCATTGAGAAATCAGGTGTTATTCTGATGGGTTTGACTTGCTGTATAAGTCACTTAGGCTATTTCCCTTGGTGCTCTTAATATTCTTTCTTTATTCTGTAGGTTTATTTGTTTAATTATTATGTGGCAAGTGGATGTTTGGGGGGGTTTAGTCTGTTTGCTGTTCTATCGGCTTCTTGAATCTTCATAGGTATTTCCTTCTTTAAGTTGAGAAAGTTTTCTTCTATGATTTTGTTGAATATATTTTCTGTGCCTTTGAGTTGGTATTCTTCTCCTTCCTCTATCCCTATTATTCTTATGTTTGGTCTTTTCATGGTGTCACAGATTTCTTGGACATTTTGTGTTGACTTTTTTGGCCTTGGCATTTTCTTTGACTGACAAATCCATTTCATCTCTTGTATCCTCTTCACAAGAGATTCTCTCTTCCACCTCTTGTATTCTGTTGGTTATGCTTGCATCTGTGTTTCCTGTTCATTTACTCAGATTTTCTATTTCCAGTATTCCCCCTGTTTGTGTCTTCTTCATTGCTTCTATTTCCCTTTTCAAGTCTTAAACTGTTTCCCTCACCTATTTAATTGCTTTTTCATGGTTTATTTTAAAGGGATTTATTTCTTTCTCCCAATTTTTTATTTGTCTTTTCCTCTATTTCTTTATAGATTTCTTCCAATTTTTTGTTTGTCTTTTTCTCAATTTCTTTATTGATTTCTTCCTCTTTTTTGTTTTTCTTTTCCTCAATTTCAGTTTTCATTTTTTCTTGAAAGACCTCTAGCATCTTCACAATGCTATTCTTAAGGTCGCTTTCTTCTGCTTCTTCTACTTTGTGATGTTCAGGTCTTGCTGTTGGAGGAGTTCTAAGTTCTGGTGATGCTGTATTGCTCTTTGTGTTGTTGTATGTACTTCTGCCTTCATGTCTGCCCATCTCCTAGTCTAATAGGTATAAGAGATGCCTGTGCCTGAGCGAGTTGCTGTTGGTCCACTCTGCTTGTTGTATCTGTGTCTCAGGGGGCCCTTCTGGGTCCTAATCTTAGCTCTCAGCCTAACTGGAGCAGGCAGATTTTGTGTCTCAGGGAGCTGCTCTTGTGTCAACCCAAGCTAGTTGATTCTGTGACTCATGGATCTGTTCTTGGTCTTATCAGGGCTCTTGGTCTAATCAGAGCTGACAGACTCCACATTTCAGGAAGCCTCTCTTGGTCCAATGAGAGATGGCAGATTCTACTTCTGAGAAAGCCACTCTTGGTCTAATGACATCTGGCAGATTCCCTGTTTGCTGATGTTACTCTTGGTCCAATGCTGGCTCTTTGTCCAATGAGAACTCTCTCACTCTAGGTCCAAATAGAGCTGGGGGTTGGTTTCCAAGCCTCAGGAAGTGGGTGGATGGGTATGGGAGCAGGACGTGTAGATTGCAGGGTCCTCTGATGGGTCTTGGTGAAGGGGGAGCCTTCCCACAGGAACCCTGCCTGCTGGCCAGCAACTGGGGTGGAGTTGGGCAGGTGTTCCCAGAGAACAGTTGGGCCCCAGGGATCGGTCCTGGGGCATGCCGCACTGGGTATAAACAGAGTCACTCACCTCTAGGTCTGAATAGAGCTCAGGGTTGGTTTCCAAGCCTCAGGAAGTAGCTATGATCTTGAGCAGATGAGTATGGGGGCAGGGCATGTAGATTGCAGGGTCCACTGATGGGTTTTGTAAAGGGGGAGCCTTCCTTCAGGAGCCCTGCCTGCTGACCAGCAACTCTTTAGGCCAGATAAGAGCTGGTGGTTCTCTTTTTCTTTTTTTAAATAAGAACCTTTAATCTAATCTCTGTTGTTTAGTATTTTTCCTTATCATTAACAATAACACCTTGTAACCAACCATTCTAGACAATGACAATTATCAAAAACACATTGAAAGATCAAAAACTACCCACCCCACCTCTTTGGAATGTGGGAATCATGTTCTCAAATTTGATTCCTGCTGTTTAGGGGTGATGACATCTTTAGCAGATCCTGAAAACAAACATTTTGGGTTAATTGTCAAGTCCTGAGAGAGGTAACCACATCATATGTTGTCAAGTCTCTGCATAATGTAAAAGTGTGGGTCTTATCTCAAATAAGAGTAGTCTGTGAGGCTGCATCATCTCAGCTGGCCATCTCACAATTGTCCTGAGCAGTTTGTAATCCAAAGCTGATCTTCGGGTGATCTTTGTCAGCTTAGTGGTATTATTATTGTCCATATGGAATCATCATTGTGGGGCCCCAAAATCTTTTTAGAGACTTCAAATTTGCTGTTTGGTGTGATCCTGATTCCCTGCAGAAAACTGATAGAGACTTCAATACAAAAATATGTATTGGCAGCTAAATGAGGCCTTTTTTCTAGAATTAGTTAGTACTCTATAGGAACATTAATATCATAACAAAACATTTATATATATAAATCTTATAAATTTTGATATACAATTCATACCTCAAGAAAAGTTTAAAGAATAAAAATAGAACCAAAGAATTATGAGATAATTATAGTGACAATAGAATACTCTCCTAATTTTGGTTTCCATCTATCCCATATCAGATGACTCTTCTGACATGACACAGGGATTTCGCATTTTCCTTTTAACAAAGGTGCTTGGGGTTAGAGAAGGAGAGAGCTGTTCTCCAACTCCAAAGCCAGCTTTAATTTTTAATTGAACTGGGACTACATAAAAACCATTTGTGTTATGCGACCGTAGAGTAGAGCAGAAACAAACATTTAGGAAGACATGAAAATTGATATGTGATATATAAATATGCCAGTTTACTCTTTTTCTTTGGACATTTATTTTTCTGGATGATTTGTCCTTTTTCTTCAGATATCTCATTTGTCCAAATTTCTTCAGATTTCTTAGCCTTCATTATCCTGAAAAACAAAAATAAAAATGCTTCTGTAAGCCTAACTTTGGGGAGGTTACTTTTGGCAAGTTATATCTGATTAAATGAAAAGCATTTGTTAGTAGTATAAGTTATGTTTAAATTGGATGGTCATGTTGGCCTTTAATGGCATGATTTTCCTCTTGCATGCTTCACTTACATTCTCAAAAGCCATAGTTTCAAATATTACCTGTCTAGCTTCTGAATTTGATATCATTCTATTTACTGCTGAAGACAGCCTTTGTAACAAATTCTTTGGGGCCCTGTATAACTTTTGTAAATGATTCAATTTTCTTCCCTGCTTCCTCAGTTCTGTCCTGTGCACTCATGGCTGCCATGCAGCATAGAATTAGGGTTTGGTTATCATATAAACATTGTCTTTGTATATCAGTGTAATTGTCTTCTTCAAGATGCTGATCCTGGGAAATTTCCACACCTCTACTCCTACATTGTTGTTCTGTAGTTTTAGCCTCCTCTTTCCACCATGTTCTCCACTGTAATTATGGTCTAGCCTCCTGGATGGCTGTACATAATTCTTTCCAATCCTGAGGGATAATTCTATTACAAATTGACCACGAGTTTATCATCTGCTTTACAAATGGAGAATGCATGCCTATAGCTTCTTTAAATCTCCTTAAATCTATCTTTTCTACTGGAGTCCAGTTAGCTCATACACACACTTGAGCATTTGGCAGTTCCTGTAATGTTACTGGATAGATTAAATTTGATTGTTTGAAAACAGGCTGATTCTCTGTAAACGTATAGTTCAATCCTGAGATAGATTCACCTTTAAATTCTTTTGTCTGGGTTTGTCTTTCTCTATAATTCATTTCATCAGGTTTTTCTAAAGCTTTTATCCTGGCACTCAAATTGACCAACCTTTTTAATGCTAAAATAAAAATGATCAAACAAATAATATTCATAATTGATGTTACATACATTCCATCAACATTAATTATCCTCTCATTTAATTGTTCCACTTTCAGAATGACCAATGTTTTATCAAACAGAAACTAAATTCCTTCCATTATAAAAATGTTTCCCATTTTTTAATATGGGAAAATAATCTCTTTTAATTAATTTCTCCCTTTAAGATATCTTAATTGACTTACCAAGTCTGTTGACTGCATAGAACAGTAGAAGTCTGAGGGAATTTCAAAGCAGCTACCTAGTGTGGTGGCAGTCTGAGATGGGAATCCAGAGAGAGCTCACCACCAACCAGGAGAAAAAAGCCAAAGAGACTCCTCCAGCCGAGGTAGAGTGGAGATCCTTCTGCATGCAGCCCTGGCCTGAGACATGGAGCTCCAGCCTGAGCCAGGGGATCTGTAAGGCCACAAGCAGCTTTTTATTGAATTCTTGCCACAATCATTGGAACACCTATTGTAGACAAATTGCTAAATGGTCTTATTACATAAAAAAAAAAAATAAGAGCCAGAAATTGGGGTTAGAGCCTGAAATAGATAAGAGGAATAGGAAAAGCCTCTTATCCTCACCTCACCAACTCTGCAGCTTCCAAAGCAAGCTATTTCCTGACTACCCACACCTATATACCTTTCTGTCCTGTTTTTTTATTTGCCCTCTGAGCCCAGCTACATCACTTCCTCTTCCTGCTGAGCTCTGTCACTTCCAGTCTCTGTAAAGACCACTATGGTTAGTGCTGGGATAAATGGCTTATATCACCATACCTGGCTCTGTTCCCAGCATGGCCTTGAAGTCACAGAGATGCAGACAGGTCCTTGCCTCCCAAGTGACAGGATTAAAGTCATGTGCTACCATTGCCTGACTTCTATGTTAATACAGTGGCTAGCTTTTTCCTCTGATCCTCGGGTAAATTTTACTGGGAGATACAATAAATTGGGGGAAACAATACATCACCATATTCTCCCATAAACCCGAAACACAGAAATTCAAGCAGAAGGTTTCCTTGATCCTGCTTATATTCTGAAACTCTGAATAAAATAGCCTAGGTTTCTGTGACAGTCAGATCATGAAGTCTCAGCACGTCTGGCTTCCATGTTCCCCATCTTGGATATTGGTCTTTCCAGCTACATCTGGTCCAACAATAATGACCTTTCCACACTGATAACCTCATAAAAGTACACATGTTCGATCAAAAGTCACAAGTATCAAAGTTTAGAGGCTTAACATAGCCATCTGGGAGACCCAAATATAGACCCACTTCTAACCTTTGTCCAGATAATGAAACTGCAGAACCCTCCTACACTCAGTAAATGTAATTGTTTTCAGAACTCTCTCTTTTATTCTGAAGATGAATATTGAAGTGTGTGGTAGTAGTCAGATTAGAAGCTAGGTGCTATATTCAATTTAGCTACTTAGGTTCTATGAAGTAATAGAGTGGAATCAATGTGAAGTTATGGCTAACATGTTTTGTTATATTTGCACAGATGAAATGAAATTTACAATTATAGCATTTTCTGCTCCTAAGATTAGCTTCATTTAAAGTATTATGAATAAGCACTTTTCACATGATACATGGAGTATATAAGCTTTTATTTATCTATCTATCTATTTGTTTATTTACCTAGGGAAAATGGAAGGTGTGCATTCAATACATCACATTAAAGAAGACATAAATTGTCTATGAATGTTTTCTCTGGATGTAGGGAGGGATTGGGATTTTATATTACCTCATTCAATTATTCAACATTGAATAAACACACAATAGCATAGTAGGTCTGAGTTCAAAATGTAAATAGAAAACATAATCTGACCATTGATTGAGCCATTAATTTGTAATTTATGAATTCAGCCTATCAGTTTTCCAGAGTTGGTACAGACAATTTTTGAGGTATAGGGAGACATGGAAGAAATATTGGCATGCAGACATGCAAGATTTGTAGAAAAATTGATTTTAGATTCATCCAGGATATTGGCAATTTAGAGTGACATAGGGAATAATCAGTTTTAAAGAGCAGGATGTCCTACTGATTTTTACTGAGCCATGTCTGGTTGGGACATTTTCCAGGATGTTTTCTGTCTCATCTCCCTTGAAATACTCCCTTGCATGGACTTTGCATCATTCTGAGTCACTGGCTCATGTAACTTTTGTTACAGAGTGCTCTTGCCAAGTCTATTCAAGAGGACTCTTCCCTGGGGTCTTGATGTTCTTTCCTTTTGAACTTGTGGGGCCTGGGATTCAAGAAGATTCCCAAATGTATTTTGAAGCTTGTTTTTATCTTGAGTGCAGTGTCTCAGTTGGGAATTCTCAGTGAAGAAAATTGTCCAAAATTCTCCATGGAGTGTAGAAGAGGCTTGTCAAAAATATCTGTGACTAGAGTGATGACTTCAGTCACCAAAAGTAGTACAAACTCTTGTGTTCACAAAAACATGATCTCTATATGTAGCTGCTGAACACATTGGGATCTGTGTCCCCCATGCTTACAGTGTGGTAGACACTACTATTTCATGATGTTCTCTTGGATTTTTCTTTTCTTGCTCCTGGAGACTCCTGTTCCTTTTTACACCTTTAATGATTTTCAGTGCAATTTAAAATCACTAAGTCCTTTACATAGTGATGGAAATGTGATGATTGCTGCACTTTTTTCACTTTTCAGTTATCATTGCAGAAAAATATATGATTTTAGATGTGAAGATAAACCAACGATAAAGTAAGTATTTCTGAAATTTATTCCTTTTCAGAATTCAGATTTCATTGTCCTCAAGTAAGTTTGGTTTCACATGAATTTAACTTTAATTTCCCATCCTGTCATTCCCTTACTTCTACTCACAAGACTTTTTCAGGTGTGTCGTTTTTCTTCTCCCAAAGAAAGAAGAGTTTGTTTTAATTCATGTTTATTTCACACATTTGATAAGCTGAATCTCTCTACATTCCTCTGTACTCTTTTCAGGTGTGGGACATATTCATGGATTTCTCTGCAGACAGAATATTTTTAAAAAGCTGACATGTTGTTTTGGGAAACTTTCAAAGTGTAGTTTTCTCCTTGGGGAGGAAATAATGCCATACATTGCAGTGACTACAGAGTCTTTGTGTGATGGTAGAGTGAGAGGGGCTGCCTGTGCTAGCTACTGCTGTTTTGGAAGTCAGAATAGGAGAATTTGCTTTGGGGACTTCATCTGCTAAAATGATTTCAAAATGACTTATAATTTGTATCTATAATTTTGATTAGTAATCTTTTAGATTCTGTTACTTTTACAACATTCTATTTCATTCCAGTGTTTCTAATTATTTACAACCGGTATATGTGTGTTCTGCAAGACACATAGATGTTGTTGGTGACTCTGAGGGTTGTTTCTAAGTTTGATGCTTGTAGGATTAGAGGGGATTAGCAGACAAAGTGATGGAATTGAGAGGACTCTGCTGGAGAGAAATGTCTATGTAGGAGTCTTTGTGAAGATTGTAAGATTTATTTTATTCCATGCAAAATTTCTGTAGCTGTAGAATCCACCTTTTAAGTTCTCAAATGGAGGAAGATAGCTTGCATTCCATTTAGAACAAAACTCTGTGAAATGAAAATGCGCAAGCAAAGTACAGGATGAGAGTCAGCAGATAGACAATGAGGAGTGAAGATACATTTAGGTCCTGGAAATACAATTGCATTTTTGCTGAAACCTGAATTTAGTGCTAATTTATCAGCCCTGGAATATAGAACAAGAATCATGATGAGGGAGGAACAGTTGATAGACATAAGTATGTTTTGACAGCTTAGTCTGAAATAGACACATCAAATATGGTGACAGAACTCCATTCACATGAATGTGCCTGTGTGACTATATGTGGAAAGTGGGTTTGTTTTGTCTTTTCCCCTCTTACTTGATTCTCCTCACATTTTGACTGGATCCATACAAGTATTTTCCTTCTAATAATTGTAACAAAAGTACATGAATGTGTGATCAGTAATATATTCTCTTGCAATTATATTTTTGTCTTAATCTCTAATTTTATTTTACCTTCATGAGGTCCTAATTTAAAAGATAATAGTTAAAAATTATATATATATATATATCTTGACATTCTCACCAGGATTAGTTCACTTGACTTTTTGATCTTAGCCATTCTGATATGTGTAAGTTTGAAGACCAATGTTCTTTTGATTTTCCTTTGTCTGATGACTAAGGCTGCTGAACATTTCTTTAAGTGATTCTCAGCCTTTTGAGATTCCTCTGTTCGGAATCTCTGTTTAAGTCTCTACCCCATTTTTGAATTGTATTATTTGGTCTCTCAATGTCTAGTTTCCTGAATATTAATATATTTTGGATATCAGCCCTGTGGTATGCAGTTTGTGAAGATATTTTCCCATTTTGTAGACTGCTGTTTTTTCCTTTTGACAGTGTCCTTGTCTTAGAGAAGGTTTTTAGTTTCATGGAGAATATATTCCTTGTAGTTTGGACTTCATAATGTTTCTAATTAGCATATTTCTTCCTAATAAACATCTTATTTATGTATTTAACATAATAATTCACATTAAAGGACATGACATTTGCTTTGTGGTTATTCTAAAATTTTTCACAATGTTATGTTCATTTCAAATAGTTTTTATATTTCTTTTTGTGAAAATAAAAATATGAATTTCTAAATTGATCAAAAGCTTTCCATCTTTATCTTGATATTCATTTTTCTCATGTATACCCACTGTCTACAAATATGACCACATCAATTCTTCTAGTCCATTTACCATCATTAATAACATAAACTGCATGTTATTTAATATTCTCTGAAATATTAATGGTTTTACCACCCATTAGTTTCTCCAGTCCTTCATATTCTCCTTTTAACTGAATTTCTAACATATTCTATCTTTTTTGATTTTTCAAAGGAAATGATGTGAAATGGGAACCATTCAGAAATTAATAGTGGACATTTTTGTGCTTAGACTCTTTGTGCTCGTGTTTCTCTGTATCTTGAATCATCATTACTCAAAATATTGGAAACAATGTGTAAATTTTTTTAGTTTTGCATATATCTGATGATCAGTGATGTTGAAAAGTAGGTACTAGTTGTATGGTTTTTCTTTGGTACAGAATCTGTTCATGTAATTACCCATTTGTTGGTGGAGGCTTTATTTCCTTGATTTTCAACTTCTAAAACTAGTTGAAGCCTTTGGATATTAGTCCAACATCTAAAGAACAAATGAAACAGGTTTTCTCCCATTACGTGGTGTTCCGATGATAGTTTTTTTGTTGTTATTGTTTTTTTCTATACAGAATACTTTTCTGTTTAGTTTTTTTAGTTGCATCCTCATTTTGTGTGGTTCAATCTTTAGACATCTGAGGATATTTTGTGTAACATTGTCGTTCTCTTCAGTAAGTTCTTGTCTACACTAATGTCTTGACAATTATTAGGTGTGTATTCTCCTATCACATTCAGCATTTCATGTTTTAAGCTAAGGACTATGATCAGTTTGAAATGATTCCTACACAATGGGGAAGATAATGTTCCCTTTTCACTCTTGTACGTTGATACCCAGCCTCTCAGCTGCTTTTGTTATGTAAGCTGTTTGTCCTCAACTGCTCATCTTCCTCCTTGCTTAAAAAATATTTGGCTGTGCCATTACGGTGTAAAGGTAATTACAAATATCTATAAGTACCAGCTTACCCTGGAATAATGGTTATCACCAAGAAATCTGCTGGCAAAGAGAAATCATTTGATATTGGTGGGCATTACAATGTATAGAGATGTTATGGAAATCACTTTAAAGGCTCATCAAAATTTTAAACTAGAAATAAAATGACATATGAAACAGAATTACACTTCTGGTCTCATTCCAGAAAACTCTGCACTCAGTCTTGGAAATTTTCTATCACTGTGAATGATGTTCTTATCATTTTTTGTTTTTAATTATTGTTATTTTTCATAACTTAAATACATTTTTCAATTTTATTTTTATTTATTGTTTTCAGTATAAATTTACATTTATTTAAATATGTTTATATAACTAGATACACATTTCTACAAAATATTAACCATTTCTTCTTATGAGAACATTCCCTTTTCTAGCTCTTCTCATGCATATGTGTGTGTGTGTGTGTGTGTGTGTTTGTCTATGTGTGTGTTTATTGACTTTGTATAATATGTTATAGCATGAATACTTTTGAACCAGGTTTAAAATTCTATCAATATATTATTTTTTCTATTTACATGTTTTTTTAATTTTTATTGTGCATATTAAGTTTTATTGTATGTTTGTTGCCAGTGTATTTATTATTGTGTGCAGTACTAATCAATGAATACTTTTTTTTTAATTTTACACATTTACATATATACATATAGTCCTTTGAGTACATGATGTAGGCTATCAAGATAAATCCCAGGGTTAGAAATTTCAAAGCCACATATGTAGATGTAACCAATCGTCTTATTAAATAAGAAACACAGAGCCAATGTAAAGATAAAAGCCCAAGAGGTCAGAGCTAAGAGCCTTACCACTTTCTGCCAGCTAGCCTCTCCCGCCAAGAGACCTATCCGAAAAGGAACTATTTCCTGTGCGTTGTCTTTAAATAGAGTTCTGTTCTGCCTTCTCATTGGTTGTAAACCCAACCACATGACCGTCTCCATCACTGCCTGTCTGTGGTCACTCCAGGTCTTCTATGGTTGGTATTGAGATTAAAGGCGTGTGTCTCCATGCTGGCTGTATCCTTGAACACACAGAGATCTACCTAGTTCTGCTTACCAAGTGCTGGGATTAAAGGCGTGCACCACCACCGCCCTGGCTTTCCCTATGGCTTGCTAATAGCTCTGACCCCTAGGCAACTTTATTTATTAACATACAAATAAAATCACATTTCAGCACAAATAAAATACCACTATATTTCCCCTTTTCTAATTTAATAAAAAGAGAAAAAAAAGGAAAGTTGTAACTAATATAAGAAAAAGTATATACAAAAGTACAATAACTATATACAATATATACAAGTGATGAATACCTAAACAATGTCTAGTCCATTTGTATTTGACAAATTCAGAGAAAATAATTCCATTACTTATCCTATTTTGGTAAGTCCAAAATGTACCTAATTCCTTTCTATCCTAACTAATCTTCAACTATAATTAATTAATCTTTAAATATAACTAACTAATCTTCAACTCCCTCTAAGACCCAAGAAGGAAATAATATTACCTAACAAAAATAAAAACAGGAAGTGCATGCAAGCAGCTTCCAAAAAATTGTGAGTTGACAGAAACAGCCAGCAGCCTGGACAGTCACCTGAGGTTTCTCTGCAGTGTTGGGGCATCATCTTCAGCCTATAGGCTTAGCGTATCTGATAGACTCATTTGTGAAGTAGGATGTACACAAGGTCAACAGTTCAACCTCACCTTGGGTGAGAGCAGTCCATGTACCAGAAACACCTGAATTCCACTAGTGTCATGTCCTGATTCAGGATTTTAAATTCTGGAAATTGTTGATGGTTTTTTAATCCAGCTGTCCATTCTTCTTGACCGTGTATGTGTGGCTTCATCTCAGCATCCCGTTCTTCTCCACATCCCTCTATTAAATGCCAGTCTGCTATTGAGAGGCGTGAGCTTAGTTACTCTTTAAGAATTAACTGTTTCAGCTGCTGTTCCATTGCACATCAGAAGCCATCGGCCCACTGCCTGTTCAGCTGCCTTCAAAGGAACGGGCACTGTACCTTTTCCGAATTGCAAAGGCCACTTCAGGGATGGTGCCATATTGTCCTGGCCTCAAAAGATGCCTTTGGATAAAGCCATAACCACACTTGTTTTGGCAAGAATCAGTAGTCCTTCGTTTCGTGTCCTGTCTGTCCATTTTGTCCTGTTGTCAGCAGTTGATTCGAGGATACTTTGTTGTCCGGTGGCTAACTTTTGCCACAATGAAAGTTAACTCCATATGCAGTTTCTTCAATGCCCATATTCTCTCTGAAGTAGATTGGTACTGCCAGGAGCCGACATGTCTCATAGTCATAACAAAAAAGAAAAATTTTCTAAGTTATTAAAACATTTTAAATGCCATATTCTGTAGATCTCTGAAGGGTTTGAAGATGACCTGTCTATCTAAAATATATCTGCTCAATTTTGAAAATATACCTAATATGACTACAAGTTCTATTGTAATGTCTAACTACTAACTTTCATTTCTTTATATCCTAATAGTTGGTAATAATAATATTCAAGAATCAGCAATTTGCATTATTTTGTTAAATGAACGGTATAAGTACAATTAGAAATATACATATAGCATTTCCTAACAATATCAATTTCAATGTATATAATTTGTATATAATATAAAACAATCCA